>JALECJ010000256.1:2530884-2831867 GCA_023515745.1 Amoeboaphelidium protococcarum
GGGGGGGGGGGGCATGGCAATCAGCCAATAGTAACAGAGACGGGTGGAATAGTAAAAACACTAAGTGGAGCACTTATCCTGGAACAAGCTATCAATGTAGATATGCTGTCTAAAATATAAACGATAACTTTACACTTTGTACGAATCGATCGAAGGACCTCAACACCAGTATAAGGCCGCTGGGGCTGATGAGATAACGCGGAACACAATATTCAAGGAAGTTTGATTGAACTAAATTGCTCATGCTACTGCAATATATATACTTCTATAAAAGTATCAATTATCAATATTCAAATTGGAAGATGTCAACTCAGACGTTTCTAAATTTGTGTTAGATTATCGATTAGTGTTTCGATAAATTTTTATAAATGATACTCCCCATCGTAAATTAGATCGTACAAATGGAAATTTAAGCGAGATGATGCTATTCAAGAGTCAATACTTGTGTTTTAGATCCTTATTTCGATTCCAGATTGGTTGCTGAATAAGGCTGCGTTGTTTCCTGCTGTACCCTGCTCTATTAATAGCCTCTTCACTGTCTGATCCAACGTCTCTATTATCGATTTCTGCTCACCTGATAACTACTCTCCTAACTACTGCTGATTAATATGTATCTGGATCTTATTTTTATGAGGTAACAAATGATGATTTTCAAGTGTGCTTTACTCTGCTTTATTCTGGGTGTTCATGCATATTACGTTGATCGCGTAGTTGGCATCGGCTCATCTGAACTGAACATCGTTAACTCAGTGGTGGATCCTATTGGCAACATTTTGATGGGTGGATATTCCTCTGCCGCGAGTATCAACGTTTATGGCATTGAAGGCAGTGTTTAGGCGATCGTTACACCTCCCAACTCTGGATTCCGCTCCTTTGTTGTGAAATTCTTTAACAACGGCACGATGTGGTGGTATTATACGTTGTCTGGCGGAGCTAAATTAGCTTCCATAGGAGGCAATGCTTTGGGTAGCACTATTTGCTATGGTGCTGCTAAGAAATTAATGGAAATTTATACTGCATCAGGCTTTATTGTGCGTACAATGAATCCCACTACATCTAATGGTGATGTCTTTGTTATTAGTTGGTCTAATAATGGTTCATTTCAGTGGTTGGCTTAGTCTAAGTGTCCAGGTTTCTGTGGTTTTGGCGCGGCCTCAGTAGCTGCTAATGGTGAGATTGCTATAAGCGTTTAAAGTAACGCCAGTTCATTTGTCATGGCTGGGTCTAATAATGTTCAAATTTCTAGAACCTCTGATCTAAGTCGCGCTTCTATGTTTTCTATTAAACTCAATCGCAATGGGACTCTGGCCTGGGTGGCGAGCATGATTAATATGAAGGTATTCGATTTGGTGCCGCAAGCCGCTGCGGCTAGTAGTTTTAACGGTAGAATAGCTGTGTCTGGTAACACAATTTGTGACGGTATTATGGTTATTTACGATGGATCAGATTAATATGTCACCACTGCAACGATGTATTACATGGACTAAAATTGTTCATTTGTTCTCGTGTACGATTAATTAGGAAATTACCTGAACTCTATCTTCATGTATAGGTCAGGTGCTAGCATGGGAATCGCAGGCCTTACTTTTGATTCGTAGTCTAACGTTTATGTGAAGTGCTCCGAAGGAACCTCTCAATTGGATATCCTGGGTGTGGATGGAACTGGCTCTTAGGGAATTTTTACTTTGGAACTGTAAAGTTTCGTTGCCAAATTCTCATCAACAGGAGCATTTTAATGGCTAAACTAGTTTTCGTCACCTGGGTTAGCTATAAACGGATTGAATGATATTTGGTTAAATTCAGCCGGTTTACTAGGATTTTCGATTGGTTCTATGGGCGGCAATATTTTGATCAAGGATTCATCTAATGCTACATACTTTGTCTCGCCGATGACGCAAAGCAATGGAAGAGCTTTGGTCTTGATCAATTCTAGCGGTTTGGTGTAGAACTCTTCAATCACCCCGATGTTTATGGCAAGTTAGATGAGTGCTGTTGCGTCTGGTTTTGAATCTAACGGTGCTGCTTTCTTCTCCGGTTACTTGCCTACTACTGACACCGTTTTATTTGGGGACTCCAATAGTTAAAGGTGTTTAAGCAGGTCCTTCCCTGATAGTAAGGCAGCATTTATTGTCAGATATCTGCCTGGCACTCGTGATTCCTGCCCTTCTGCTACTACCTCGACGACTACGACCACAAGTACTACTACCACCACTACTACGTCTACTACTACATCCACGACCACTACAACGACAACTTCTACCACTACCACTACCACTAGTACAACCACCTCTACTACTACTACCACGAGTACCACAACTACGACTACAACGAGTACCACATCTACTACTACTCCAACTACTCCAACCATTACCTCCGTCGCGACAACGAGCTCTGCAGCAGTCATGACGTCTATAAGCAGTGTAGATTCTACCATAACTAGTTTGTCATCGTAACGGTAAATTGAAACTACTGCTACCGTATCGGACATAACGAAAAGCTCATTGCCCGCTGAACTTGAGTCAACTGCTACTTCTTACTCTTCATCAATCAGCTGGTTGTCAAATAGTGTTAGCTCTGTAAACTCTAGAAGTGCCTCGTCTGTGATCGCTTATTACTCATCTAGTATAAGCAGTCTTTATGCCAGCAATAGCTTTGTCGCAGTAGTCGTCTCTTCCGCTAGTGTTTCATCATCTGCATCAAGTCTAATCTCCTCTTCCTCTATCAGTGAAACCTAAACTTAGATTTAGTTTGTCACTGGAAGTATAGTTGGATTAAGTACGGCGTCTAATTTTAACGTAGCCATTTCAACCGCTGGTGATGTAAGTGGCTCTTAAGCAGGCGCAGTATCTTTTAGCCTCAGTGCGATAATAGCCTCAGTATCATTGACTTTTGCTGTATGTTTAATAGTTGCAATATGGTGCTTCCTCCGTCAATATCGACGTAATCGCAAAACAAATATGCGTTTTATTCAATAGATTTACTCTATTACTGCGAGCTCTACTTATGCAGAGCCTCATGAAGGGACAAACATAACCTTAGGGCCCTCTTCAATGATACATGCCACTACGATGATGAATACTTCGATGGAAATTGCTGTCCCTGCCTTTTTGTAGCTGGAACAAGGTATAAATTTTCGGCGCATTGATAATAAGACTCTTTCACGAGGCAGTTAAGGTATAGTTGCATTGGTTGAGGTGTTTTACGTATCTTAAAATCACTGGATTAGCAACAAAGGGATTCGTAATTTTGTCGGTAAGTTTTCAACGTAAGATGTTAGTTATGAAGTGTTCATGTAAGAGGTGGCTCTTATGTGGAAGTTTCATTAGAGCGATTATGTTGCTAAATTGGCGGCATTTGACCTCAAGTCTAAGGTATTGATAATGTCTCTCTACGACCTTGGAGCGTTGTCGAGACTTATTGATGGAGAGATGGCTGCTGCCTTTTCTTTTAACATTGTGATTTAATTATTCCATGATGCAGTTTCTGGAATTGATGTCTTGCACTCGTCTTTTGTGGTGCATAATGACGTAAAATCTGCAAATTACTTGATTGAAAAGCGCGATGGTAAGCTGCGGCTGTGCTTGACTGATTTTGGTGTATGTACGATTGTCGATAGCTCTAGGGCAGTCTCAGGAATTAAGTGGAATACTATAAATGGCGCCACTATATGCTACGCTGCACCAGAAGTTCTTGCTAAGAAAACTATGCCCATAGAGTTGTGGTACAAGCGCGACATTTACTCCGCGGCTGTTGTCATGAATGAGATTCTGACGCGTACGTAAGCTTGGCCTGAAGTCCACTCAGAGGTCGTTATTAACAATGTCATCTAAGGTATGCGACCATCCAGTGAAAATATGTTCAGGGGCCAGCCTGGATGCGAGAACTTGACGCAGATCATTAATGATGCATGGAGTCAAGATCCTGCAAAAAGGCCCAAAGCTGCTGATTTAGTGCGCGGTTTGAATGAGTTGATGTAATTTTAATGAATGGTTGAGTACGATATTTTTAACACTTCAGCTTTCTTAATTATCCATGAAATATTCTCTAGAATGACTACTTAACTATACAAAAAATACCCAACGCTCACCAGGATGCAATCAGTGAGCAATAGATAGGGTTTTTATACTTCATAAAAAGCCTATTTAGTTTCACAGCAATAGTTGATTGTTTCAGTTGTTCAGATCTTTACATTGTTTCTCCTAACCTAAAACAAAGGACGTTGTTAGTGACTGTACAGTAATTACGTTTATATATTTGTTATAAAGCTTATTTTGACATTGCATAATTGACACATAATTTTATTATATATAAACCAGAGCGATTCATAATAGGAATATGGAAAAGAAATTCGAATAAAGTGCTTCAGACAATATCAGTCTGCAGTCACTAAAAGTCGGTTCTATTCTGGAGCGATAGTAGTCCGTGCTGTCTATCTAGGACCGGATGAACTTGCAGAAACTGATTGTCAGGCTGGCAAAGTTGCTGTACGAATACGGTGCGCCTAGTTTCCGAGTGGAGAGGCGGATAGAAATGATCGCTGAAGCTGTAAAGATGCCCACGCAGATTGTGGTCAGTCCTAATACGATTCTGATATCGTTCGGAGGAGAGTAGTTCTAGTCCCTGGGTGCGAGTATGGCATCGCCGATGATGTTAACTGCTGGTCAGTCGCTTCAGTCTACGGTATTTCTTAAAGTACAGTAGCGATTTAATCTATCCAAACTATATCAAGCTGATCGCCTGGCCAAGAAAGTCGCAGCCGCCTTTTCATCATCTGCTGATCTGTAGATCCAATTGGCCGAGGAGCCTGATTTTATATAAAAGTTTTTTAATAAAGTCACAAAGCTTGTATGCTCCCTCTGGCCTCCTGGTAAACAGAAATTGTATCAACTGTTTAGCGACGATGATAATGACTTGGATGGCGATAACATTGCTATTGAACCACCTACGCTGTCAGAATGCATTCAAGAACTGAAGAAGATTGACAGCGAACCTGATCCATACTCTACGTTTGTGCATTTCATAGCTGTTGCTGGAATCTCATTCTTTGGTGCGTTGATGATTTATAAAGGCACGCTGATGGACGGTCTAATCAGTTTAATTCTGGGCTTAATTAGTGCTACATTCAATATGCTTGATGCCAGAAAATTATTGACTGCCGCAGACATATGGAGTCCAATGGTGACCACCTTCCTCGCTGTGGCCGTGTCTTATATATTAAAGAGATTTCCTGACGATTCTATATGTCTTGGTATTCCCTCTATGGCATCGATAATATCCTTGTTCCCCGGTCTGCATATTGTACTTGCCATGATGGAGTTGGCGTCTAACAATATTCTGTCCGGTAGTGTTCGAATGTTTTATGCGTTCATACGAAGTCTCAAGTTGGGATTTGGTATGTACATTGGAGCTAAACTGATACAGCATCTTGCGGATCAGTCAGATCCTGTAAACAAGTGTGCGTAGAATACTAATTATGGTGCAGGAATTTATCTACTGCTTGTGCCCTTCTCGTTCTGCGTATGTATAGTATTGAAGGGTAGTTTGAGGTAGTGGCCGCAAATGTTATTTGTCAGTGCAATTGGTGTGTGCTCGAGACAATTAGCTCTGTATCTGTTCTCTCTGGACACTGCTAATTCTATCGCGGCCTTCAGCATTGGTACAGTTGGCAATATTCTGGCCAGGCGGTACAATCAGGCCAACTTACCCAGCCTTATGGTGGCAATCACCCTACTCGTGCCTACTGCAGTCGGTGTGTACGGCTTCTTTGATATGCTGGCATCTGACAAGTCGGGTAGTAGCGGGTCAAACTTTGCTTTTGATATTATCGTAAAGACTCTATCTATCGCGTTTGGCCTCTACTTCTCCTCCCTCGTCTACTTTCCCATCAAGAACTTTAGTCGAAAAACGAATTTGGACGCTGACGGTTTGATTCTATGATGACAATTTACGACTGGTAAAGATATCTTGTGTTGATTGTTTTGCAATAGATGAGATGAGTTGAGGTATTAAATACAAGTTTATTTTACAGTCAGGATAAATGATTCATTACTTCATCGCGTCATTTTCATCTTGTAGTGGCTACTGCTATGAGACAATGGCGGTCTTGAGATTGGTGAAGACTTGCGATCTTCCTTTATCGGATTAAGTGATGGAATCTAGCAGTATATTCTAAGGATTAACGCCTTCATCCATCGCCTAAAGTAACTTGACTGGTACCTCTATTTAATTTGAAATATCCCCAGAAGAATGCTAAGCTAAAGCGTGCAATCGCTCGATATAAGAACTCAGTTCAGCAGTAACATCCATCTTATCACAAAGCATACCGCCAATCTTGTTACTTTATTCAATCAACCGCGAAAGTTCAGATTCAACAAATTAAAGTTCTTATATCCTATGGTCCAATGGCTAGCTATTCACCGACTCTTTTCTCTTTAATCTAATCTTGATTCCACTCATTTTGTGATACCTCTATTTGTTTTTTTAAAGGTAATGGATTGCAGTATAGTAGTAAGAGTGAGACTTTATTTCTGCAAACGCGCGTTGAATGTTTTGCCTTTTCTTTATAGCTTTAGTCGATTGTTAGAAGTCGGACCTCTTTCCTCTGCACTCTTCTTTTCGTGCTTTTACTTCTTTCTCTTTGCACTTGGCGACATAACGGGTTTTGATTCGTTATCGTTTCTTTCTATCCCTTTACATTGCTTTTGAGCGCGTATTACATTGCATCAAATTTGGAATTATTACTTAAAGGGTGAAGTAGTTTGTTCTGGAAATGACGCAATAAAACGAAGAATGGGATGTCAAGTAGTGGAAAGCACTGCTGTAGACACCGAGTAAGGAGAATTATGAAAAGATGTTGGCCAAGTTTCCCACGAATGCTCCCGTCTGGATAGAGTATATCAACTGGGCTGCTGCAAATGACCAAGCTGTGGAGCCATTATTTGAACAGTCTCTTGTCAAGTTGAATGATTTGCATTTATGGAAACTGTATCTGCAGCATGTTAGGGAGAAGTAGTCTGAGGAGAATCTGTATTCCACGCAGGTGAAGAGTATAATGTGTGCCGCTTACGAATTTACACTTAATCATGTTGGAATTGATTATTACAGCAATGGCTTATGGTCTGATTATGTGAGTTATCTGACTGAATACTTGACGCGTAATAGTGGTTCAGGAGCCGATGGTGACGATGATGATAGTGATCTGTTGACTCTCGATGAGAGGAAGCAGGTTGTGGATTAATTGAGATAGACATACATCAGATGTTGCAGTCTACCTTTATCCTGCCTGGATAATATTTGGAAAGAGTATGAGACTTTCGAGAGCAAGGTGGCACCTAATGCTATCCATGGAATTGATGCGTCAAGTGCCGGTGATGGTAGTGGTGCTTTGGTATCTGCCACCGCGTCCAATTCTGCTTATAACCACTCTGTGTAGTAAGGTAGAAAGTTTATTGCTGAGCGTACGCCATATTACATTCACGCAAAGAGTAAATGCAGACAATTGCAATCTCTGGTTGATGCCATTCCCAAGAATGCTTATTGCACACCACCATCATTTTCTGCTGATTCTTTCGTTAGTGGAGATGGTGATTAGTCCACCTAACCAGATAATAATAATGATTAGAAAATGCAGTAGAAAGTCAAAGAGTGGTTCCTATTTGAAGTTGCTAATCCTCTAAATTTCTCTGATGGTGAGAGTGTAATGATTAGAGCCGCGTTTGTGTTCAGGTATGCTCTGAATAATTACTTTTATCGATTTCCTGCTGTATGGATTGATTTTATCATGTATTTGGTTAATTAACAGGATGTTTAGCTTGATAGATATCGCTTGGCTGACATTGCTAAAGAGGCGATTGACAGCTGTCCATTTTCTGTGCTAATTCATTCATATCTAGCCTAAATGTATGTTCTGAGTCCATAGAGATTTGGTGTAATGTAATCGGCGGACGGTAAAAATGCTGTTGCCGATGCAGAATCTATTCGCAATAAAGCTGTGGAAGAAGGGAAGAATTTATTTGAGTCTATTCTGAAGAGATATGAGAGCCGTATTGAGTAGGTGAGGATCAATGCCAATGGTGGTGACGTGTCGTTGAAGAAGTATGAGCGAGATTTAATTGAATTGGCAAATAGTGTCTGGGTGCATTATATTCAATTTGTGCGATAGGTGGACTCGAATAGTTAGAAGGCTACGCGTTAGATATTCAGTCGCGCTAGGAAGACTTCATATGCTGACTATTCTCCGCCTGCAGAGTTGGCTTTACCATCATCTGCAGCTGCGCTATTGTTTAAAACTAGTGCCATGTTGGAGTACTGGTGTTATCAGGATAAAAATGTATGCTTCAAGATTTTGGAAGTTGGACTCAAGTCTTTCAAGACGGATGTGTCTTATATCAGCTGCTACATGGATCATCTTCTGCTGAACAATGATGTGCCCAATGCCAAGGCTCTTTTTGAACGTTCTCTTAACAATGTTCAGTTAGAAGGCGCCATGATATTGTGGAAGAAATTGTTGGCATATGAGTCTGCATTTGGAGATCTGAATTCTCTGGCTGCTCTGGAGAAGCGTTTCTTTTCCATTTATAACTACGTTAACGATCATGACTGGCTTGGTTCAAAGCTCTGTCAAGATTTGAATCTACTTCATAATAAAGAACTTGGATCTGCGCCGCGGTATAATTTTTATGGTGTTGAGCCGTCTATTATCAGAGTGGGTGGCTAAATGGTGCAATCTTAATATTAATAATTATAGTCTCAGGCTGATTCTTCTATATTGAACGCGTAGAATTTTTAATCTCTTCAATAGTAACTGTAATAGACTCGAGCAGTGTCTGTAGGTAACTTGAATGGATAACAGTAGATGGTAATGGCTAGCGCTTCCTAGTATACAACTGAGCCTGTTACTCTGCCCGCCACTAAGGATGAAGAGAGTCTATTTCCACCGCTCAAGAACGCGATCGGTATCACAATACCGGATGAGTATGTTAAGAAGTTGGAGCAGGTGGGGAGACCTGATGTCTCGCTATTTAATTCATTCAATGCCACGGAGAGACCGAATGTGTTTACACCTGCTGGACCGTAAATGCCTCTGATGATGGCTCCTGCTCCAATGATGATGGGAGGTCCTCCTGTTATGATTCCGCCACCTGCCACTGCACATGCCGGCGGAGTGAAGAGACCTGGTTCTCCGTCTGGTTCTTAGATGGGTATCGGTGGTGCTGCTGCTCCTTATGCCAATAATATGATGATGCCTTCGCCTGGTTAATAGATCCCTTATGAGGTGCAGATGTTTATCAGTAGATTTCCAGTTGGATAGGCTTACCAAGGACGACAAGTTAATCCTGATATGGTGCTCGACGTGTTGAAGAATGCCAACTTACAGCCACCGCCTGGCTATACAACACCACCTCATTTCCCAGCCGGTTAGATGATGCCGATGATGTATGGCGGAGTTAGTCCTGCTATGAGTTCATAATTGCCTCCTAATGCACCCATGATGCCATATAACGGCTAACATACGCAACAGCATTAGTAATACTTGGGAATGATGGGTATGACGGGTGGTGGTGCTCAAGATTATGCCGGAAGCATCGCGTCTCGTGATAGCAGAAGTACTAGTAGAAATAGAGGTGACTCTAGCAAGAGAGTAAGAAGAGAATGATCGATCCATTTCATATATTATATTCAATTTAAGTATTTATTTTTCATTCTTACTTTATATGGCGTAAGTTGAGCTTCTTGTTTATTAGCCTTCTTATAGACATTTCGCAATATGATGATTGCCGTCCTTGTGACTGACTAACACTTGGCTGAGTGTTTTCCTTTTCTCTCGCTTCACCAATAGAGCCGTTTCCTTTAATCTCTCTTACTATTGTACTCTCATTCAAATCTGTCATTCATACATACGTAAATAGCAGCGATTAGAACTATAATAGCAAAATATGAATTTATTTGGAAAGGCTAAAAAGACTCAGCCTAGTGCTAAAGAATCGATTGTCAAGTTGCGAGAGACTTTGGATATGCTGGAGAAGAGGGAGCGATTTCTCTAAACTAAAGTTGATAATGAGGTGAAGTTGGCCAAGGCAAATGTATCCAAAAATAAAAGAGGTATTTCCTATTATTCACATTGAGCTACGATTATCTATTCGCTTTCTATCTAATCGCTCTCATGCATTGATGTGTAGCCGCCCTAATGGCATTGAAGAGGAAGAAGGCGTATGAGGGCCAGATTGAAAAGATTATGGGTGCTAGAATGACATTGGAGACATAGGTGATGACCATAGAGAATGCCAATGTTAATTTGGAGGCTATGCAGGCCATGAAGTCTGGTGCAGAGGCAATGAAGAGCATACACGGCAAGATGGATATAAACGGTGTTGATACCACGATGGATGAGATTAGAGATTAGATGGACTTGGCGAATGAGATTAGTGACGCCATCAGTCAGCCTGTAGGATTTGGTCTCGATTTGGATGAAGATGAACTGAATGCAGAACTGGACCAGCTTGAGCAGGAAGATTTGGATAGTAAATTATTGGATGCTCAGCCGGTGCCATCTGTTAACGTGGGGGTTCCATCGCTCCCAAATGCTCCTGTGAGTGAGCCGCGCATTGCCCAGCCGCCGCGACCTTCCAAGATTCAAGTGGCCGAAGATGAAGATGCAGAGCTGGCCGAGTTGCGTGCATCAATGGCCATGTGAATTATTATTACTGTTGTTGTGTGAATTTTAAATATAAAGATTGTACTCTTCACTCATACAAGTTGGTGTCTCTTGAAGGTATTTTTAGTTCTTGATCAAGTTAAGCGCTTTCAATTTCTCGCGTCGATTTTTTATAAGCAAAGCCCTTCAAGTTGAAGTAACACCTAATATAGCGACTAAGCATTAATCAAAATGGGATTATTACACAAAACAGAGAGCGCAGAGTAGTAAAAGGATGGTATTCGTATAGTACTCATCGGTCCGCCTGGCTCAGGTAAGTTGACGTTATACGCGTAGTCAATGCCTTGCGAACTCTGAACGTGTAAGTTAACACTGCGTGTGTGTAGGTAAAGGAACGTAATCGCCCAAGATCAAGAGCGCCTTCAAGAATGTATGCCACCTGGCCACTGGAGATATGTTACGTGCTGCCATCTCTAAGCCGGTTCTGAGCGAGACTGGCAAGAAGATTAAGGAAACTATGGCTAGCGGTGGTCTGGTTGAAGACGACGTTATGGTGAAGTTGATTGAGGACACTCTGACCGAGAAGGGCGGCTTCGGCGCTTCCCAGTCTGGCGGCGAATGTTCTGGTGGATTTATTTTGGATGGATTCCCGAGAACTGTGGTGCAGGCTGAGAAGTTGGACTCTATGCTGTAGTCGCGTCATAAGGAGTTGGATCATGCCGTGGAATTTTCCATCGCTGACTCTCTACTGCTCAGACGTATCACTGGCCGTCTTATCCACCCGGAGAGTGGTAGATCGTACCATGAAGAGTTCAATCCGCCAAAGAAGGCCATGACTGATGACATTACTGGTCAGCCGTTGATTAAGCGTCCTGATGATAACGCCAAAGCACTGGCCAAGAGATTGGATGCTTTCCACAAGCAGACTGTGCCTGTGATTGACTACTATAAGAAGAGAGGTATCTATGCGCGTGTATCTGCAGACAAAGACGCCGACTGTGTATGGCACTAGATTCTGGCTATATTCAGTACTAGTAACCACTTTCCAAAGTCATCAAAGTGATATTCGACTTGAAGTATTAATAAAGCAAGACATTGCTACTTAACAAAGAATATATACATTTCAAGTATTAATATTTATATTGATTTCACTTCATTTGAGACTGTATTAAATATTTCCTATATGTTTTAATGTTGTACTGGGCCTGCCATGGTGAAAGCGATCAGTGTGGCGAAGCAAATGCGGCGGGTGAATCTCGCGTTAAACAGGGCTTTAACAACAACAACAATGAAGTTGCCGCAATAGGGGTACATTACTTATTCCCATTGTTTAGCCATTAAATACATCAACTTGAACTAATCGGTCATAATATAGCTGTAATATCTGTACAAGGATGATGGAAGAGGATGGTGTAAAGACCACAAAGACTAGAAAGAATAGAAAGATTCTATCGCGATATTATAGCAATATGATGTCTTAGCGTTAAATCAGTAAGGCTAACCAGACAAAGTTGATGAACTAGCTGCACAAATCTTTGCGCGTTGATCTAGAAAGTAATGATAAGACTCTGGATAACTTTTAGCAAGACTTATAGTCGCTGGGCAGTGATTTCAGCTTTCATCTGTGTCATTCAACAGAGATTGGGTCTAAATTGAGCTAGTTGGATGCGCTGAGAGATCACTTGAAGAGCGTGAGAGAGTAGCAGAGGGCGGTGAAGGAGTGCCTGGACAAGTGCTCTATACTGAATGCAGAAGCCGCCAATTCATATGATGGCCTTCATGGCTTACTACTCCTAAATGTGAAAGACTCTGATGAACAGTAGTTGCCTCCTAATTCGAGTCCTCACCTATAATATCGCGCGTTAAATGGGCGAATGAGTGTTAGCAGTGGCAGACCATTCAGTTGTGTATCTACTAGCGATATGGTTAGTCTAGACTCTCATTGCTTGGATAGTGTTGGTGCATCGGCAGATTTTTGTAATCGATTGAATGATGAGCTCATCTCGTCTGCTGTCGATGATCAGTCCCTTATTGATGGTCGCAGTGATAAAAGTTTGGATAGCGGTGTGGTCTTACACTTGCTGAATGTAGTATCTGACTTTCAGGGTCACTTGGCTCGGTCATTGTTAAGTTTATCTGGTCAAGGATTCGATGGACCTCTGTTGGGTAAGTTGACTGATTTGATCAAAGGTCCGCTTAGAGATAGTCGCTACAAGTGTGAGTAGCAGTAGAGTCAGATGGTGGATTTGTAGAATCAAATGCTTAAACTAAGCGCATAACTGGTCCATGACGATAAGTAGCGTGAATTTGAGGCTGCAACAAAGGACTAGACTGCCATTGGGGATAGGTTGGTGAACTCTCTGGCGGGCATAAGATTTAGGAATAGTAAAAATGACGTCAAAGATGATAGTGGCCACAATTCTAGTACTCTATCATCTTTCGATTCGGCTATGATGAGTTCAGAGAAATTGAAGGCTTTGAATGATTAGACAGATGCAGCTCTGCTCGCCGTTCAGAATGCTTTATACAATGAACAACTTCCGCTTATTCTACTGGATCATTTGCGTGAACTCAAGCGGTTCTTTACTCTGGGACTCGATACGCTGAACCAGGTGTGTCCTGATGAGTAACTGGATTTGATGAAGAAGGTTCTGAAGAAGCGGCGTTCATTGAACAGCATATCTGTCAAGAAGGACAATGTTGTTAATGGACATTAAAATATATCTGGCTCAGTTAGGAGAGAAAGCTAGGCCAGTGTTAATGTGAAGAATTCTCAGCAGCAGTAAATTTTGTAGTAATAACCGGAGAACAGTGTCGGGTACGAAAGTGTAAAGTTAAACTATGCTCCAAAACCGCCACCTTTGCCTACTAAGCCTGCCACTCTTGGTCCGTCATCTAGTTTTGTAAAAGCTTAGGCTCCTTAATAAAAGTAATTAATTGTGCCACCGCTTTCATCGCCACCGCGGTTTGTACCACCTAGTCCTCCATAGAGTGATCCTCCAGCAAAAGTCAATGAAGTTAACTTGGCGTCAGTAGAAATTGATGGACTCTCGTTGGAAAACGCGTCGCTAGTGAAGTTAATGAGCAGTCCTGACATTGATTTGATCCAGTATTTATGCATTCAACCGTCTGATGGCAATTAGCTGTCGCCCACAAGTGTGAAGCACATAAACTCAAGTCTCAAGATTATGGATGAACTTAAAATGCTGGACCTGTTTATGGTCTAGTTTCTTAAAAAGTATCGCCATTTAGTCTTTTAACAGGGAGAAAATGTCAAATGTCCTTCTTTTAATGAAGTCTCTGGGTATATGCAGTTGGATGGAGACGCTAATGGATTGCCTCTGGTAGTACTTAAGTAGTTTTTTATTGTAACATGCCGCCACTATTGCTAGAAAGTGATTTCTTTGTCGTTCGCTGAGATTTAAAACTATTTGAACTCATTTTAACCTTTTGACCTCGACGTTCTAGTTGAGAAGATTGTCAGGATCATAATTTAGAATAAAGGACTTCTTCCAAAATCTGTTCGCTTCATTGTGGAGTAATATATCAAGGAGTAAGACTGTGAATCGGTTGATGCATGTTCTGTGGTCGAGTCTTTAATTATTTAGCGCCTGATTGCACCGCTATTTGAGGATCCAGTCCAATTTGGCGTGAGCGGACTGCCTTGGGATCAGAGCTGGCAAGTTCACAAATTGTATTGTGCTATGCATCGTGATGCTTTGCGAATGTCATCGCCCGCAAGTCGTGTCCTCTCTAGAGCTGGCTCTGTTGCATTTGATTAATAAGATTAGTATACCGAGTTGAAAGATGCTTTTATGGATGTGGCATAAGTTTTGCGTCATATCGGAAAGTTGTATCTTCATGGTAATGCTGATTATTCACTTAACACTGAAGATGACGCGTCAAAATGCTCTGCTACTGCGAGTAAAGTCTATTCAAGATTGGGCACTTAGATCAAAGACTATATGGACTACTTTAAATCAGCTTAGTCTGTTCACTCATCTGCTCCAAGTCCGTAATTGTCTATTGCAGATTCAATGTCCATGATGCTTCTAACTCAAGAGCTAGACATTATGAAAGATGATTATCTACTTGGCTCACGGTGGCATTCTTTTTTGAAGGATCTGTTGTCAAAGTACAGATAAGATGCTGGGAAAATTGTCTTGTACTCTGCCGCTCATCATTTGGAGTCTATATGCTCAGAGAATGTAAAGACATCTCCCACCATGTTCGAAGAGTCATTTGGCAACGATGCGAATGGTGGCGATATGCAAACTTGGAATTAAAATGCCAAGACATTAACTGTGCCCACGACTCCTAGAATGCAAGGTAAGAAATTGACGGAAGTAAGAAGTAATCTACTTAGGAAGGTTGAAAGATGGAGTCAAGTAAGCAAAAGCAAAAGTAATTCATCCCTTGCTCTGGACAGCGATAGCGACTCTGATTGATTTAAACAAGTCAGCCAATTACATGGGATGGTAAGATTGACTAATATTATTATAATGACATTTATTAACGTTCGTAGCATTTTCTTTATTATTACTCCTTCTTCACTTTATCATTTATTATCTCCCATATTACTTGGTTAACTTCATTCACCTCAGCTACTTAAACTTCCATATCAGAACTCTTGTTTGATCAACTTTTAGCTCATTGCATAGACTTGATCCTTCAACTGCTGGTTCTCCTTTTGCAGAGTAGACAAATCGTCAGATGGAGCCACAATATGATCCTTGACTTCGGTGTACGCAGCACCTTCAGCAACTTGCTTCTTCAACTCGGCTTCACCTGCAGCAGAAGCAGAAGAAGATTCAGTAACAGTGTCCAAAATCACATCCCAATGCCCAACAAAAGTCTTGATGTCAGCCAAGTGAACCAGAGACACCACCAGGCTAGGATCCTCAGAATTACAATGGCGACAAGAGTCGTGATCCAGGAAGGCATCGTCCTGGAAGTACAACTGAGTCAACAATGGCTTGAACTTGACCACAGCACCATTCTCATCCTCTCCAATTGGCGTAATCTTGAAGTGGATATGAGCTGGGCGGAAGCCGTCATCATCGTAACGACCAGGCATCAGAGTGACAAATTTGAAATTGCCATTCCTGTCAGTCTCAATGACGGCGCGACACTCCATATCACCACCCTTATCGAAAGCGGTAGAGTACTTGCCATTGAGATCAGCGTGCCACACGTCCAAGTGAGCTCTCACAGGACTCTTGCAGTCTTGAGAACTGATGACGCGACCAGTGATGACCAGACGATCATGCGCAGGACTAGCATTACTGCACACTTGCAACTTTTTGGATTCAGCACCAGGCACGTAGTAAGGACCTTCGATATCCGACGCGGTCGGGCGACACAGTGGCTGAGTAACTGCAGCATAAGCACAACTCAAAAGCGCCGATAAAGGCACAATAGTATTAGTGATAATCATTTTTCGATAATAATTAGGACTTGATATAATTTTCAATTGTTGTGGGAAATAAAAAGCAATCAAAGTTTTCAGTAGAATAGAATGGTGAGTTCAAACGACAAGTTGACGTGACACGACCCCCTAACCGTTACCACAAATGATTCAACCTTAGCGCATTGTGAGAATTATCTTCCCCGGTCGATATTATTGCGGCAACCTTACGATGACAGCGCTAAAATTATAGAAATTACCTACTTTCTGGTACACTGTTTAATAATGTCAATTGAGGTAATCGCGGTTGACGCGTCAAAATACCGTTCCATGTGGCTCGAAAGTTTGCTGCCCATTGCTAAGTGAAGACACGTAGCAAATCAAACAAAGCAATGTACAAACTGGTATGTGCCATTTGCAAGAAGTCCGTTCATGAAAACAAGGCTGAATGTTACAGTAAGAAGGGATTCTGACCCACATGTATGTAATGTTTAAATTCCAAGTGCGATTTAGCGTGCAAATGTTTCTAGGTCCCTGTGGCTGGTATTAAGCGTAACTTTGCCAGATAGGGAGACCAAAAACTGCAACCCATCGACTTATATTTTTAGGCATAGACTTTCCTATAAGTGGAAGAAAGCTATCTTTTGATTCTGGAATTGGTAAATTTCTTACTCTAATTAATGGAAAAATGCTTGGCGTTGATGCACTGCTTCTTGATTCTTGATTGCGGATCAAAAGTCATACGGTCCCTGTTGAAGCATTGGGCTAACAAGGAATTGGAATATTTTAGACCATAAAGACTATTGCGAAACTTGCATGTCTGAAAACAAAATATCTGATTATCAGCTCATTTGTCATGGTTTTGATTGGATGTAAATTGGTATGCAGATTTCCATGCTTGACAAAGAAGTCCTTTGATTGAAATGTCCGGTTCATACAGGCTGTGTCGACGGACCACGTAACACAATAAAGATACCGACTGGATCCATGGTATAAAAACAAGATACAGATAAACAGGCACGCCAAAGTTGTCACTTGAAGAACTGGATTAACATTTGTGGATCCCGACGATCAAGAGCACCTCACTGCAACACAATTTGAACTGGCTGTTGACAAGTGAAAATGAAGGTGTCTGAGAGCATGATATATAGCATTTGGCCTTACAATAGTACGCGTATTGGCTCTGATTTCACTGATTTTGTTGGATGATTATACCAATATTGGTGTCATTAGATTTATCTGGAATTTGAAGTTGTAACTGCAAGAACCATATTATGGAAGGTATGTTTATGATTGAATGATTGTCTGATGTTGTGAAGTTGTTATTAAGTATAATACATCCGCAATTCAGTACTACGCTTTCAGTCTTCAGCTAGTGCCCAATATGCATAAGGTATCTGATTAGACGACATGCTTTAATATACAATTAAAAATACAGGATATCGATATAAGAAAATACATCTATAACGTCTAGATAAATCACCAATTCAAAGAATGTCATGGACATTTCCAACTGTCACATCAAATAGTATACGCCCTTTGTCTGCCTGCACTCGAGATATCATTTCAGATCAACACAATCTTCATAGCATCGTCAATCAATCAATCATATCATATCAGTGCACCTTTGGCAAAAGTTCTTCTTGACACCGTGTCCACATCGAATTCAAGCACTGCATTCTCAAGGCCAACAAAGATGGATCGACTATCAGGTGCGAACGACAGGCCACTCAAATGAACATCAATATTAGATGACGCAGCATTATTGAACGCCGAGAGACTACCGCTCCCTAATCTGATGCTCTATCTGGATGCAGTTCCAGTATCGAACGTCCTTGCATCAATAAAATTGACATAACTCACATGCTCAGAGAAGACGAGCAAATCAACAGAACTACACTTGCTAAACTTTACCGCCCTGACGGCTCCCTTCACTTGTGGATGCTGCGACGACTTGATGACTGCAAGTTTCCCGTAATTTGGATTACCTAAATGTGGCACAGTGGTACTGGTGCTATTATTACTGCTATTGCTATTACTATTCATGTATCTAACATCCCAAACAGTGACGACACCATCCTGGCTGCCGACAGTAACCTTATCCGATGAGTGATTCCAGGAGCATCCAAATCCGGCGTCATTTGAACCAGTCAGAGTTGCAATCTTTTCATAATATCCGGTGGTTGAAATGTCATAAATAAATACCTGATTACTGTCACCGACTGCACACAGTTTCCTGCCATCAGGTGATACACTAGCATAGTTTACGGCAGTAGGCAACCCGATTGTGGTTACGCGCTGCATACCAGGGATAGAGTACACTTTGATGCTCTCATCATTGTTACAGATCAGAATTCTAATATCGCCATACTGACGCTCAGATGATTGACCGTAACCATAAGTACTGCTGCTGCTACTACCTGATACGCCGAATGACGCATTATTCACCGGTGACGTGACCGCCTGAGGAGATGTTTACGCCGAGTAACTTCCCCATGGACAAGCAGAGATACACAGCGCATTATTAATACTACCACCGACGGCAGAGAATGCATCCCAACTGCCTTGCAACTGCTTCACAACCAACTGACTTCGCTAACCACCCGCTGCGACATACCCAAATCCTGTGGTGACACTGGTCGGACTAAATTGCAAATTTCTAATCAGCTGATTTGACTGCTTGGTAACGGTATCATACAGAAGAACATTGTTGGTGTTAACATGCACAAACTGGTTCGGAGCGGGACTGTGGACCAAATCTCGCAATTGCCAATGCTGGATAGATGTTCGCTGTGGATGCTTTCTTGCCATTGGCTACACACGCTATAAGTATAGTCGCACGCACATACACATACATGGTAACAACCGCCGTCATAATAGCATCTCGCACCGATACTACCAATACGGCCCGCTTGTCTTTATATACATGTATGTATGTGTGATACTCGTTTATCATCAGATCATTGTTTGATATCAATTAGAATTTCAAAACTTACCTTGACGAACTGAATCACATCTTGACGGTCGAGCGGCTGCCTGTTCTAGACGTTCTGACTTGCGTTGATAGTCATCTCCCGTAATCTTGGATACTTGCGGGTGTATGTATATACGTATATAGAGTGTACAATCAGTGTAATGAGCGATCAACTTTTGGCTTTATAACAATAATGATTAAAGTAAGACTTGGTTGATTAGTAACAATGTAATCACATCTGCTGCCATTGTTTGTTGTTTGTCACACTTGTTGTTCCCAGCCCAGACTGGCTAAGAATTTCTCTGTGTGATTTCAGCTATGTTGTCATGCCCACCCAGTTCTCCACCACATGATATTCTTTCATTTTAAATTTTCACTTAGCCAAGTGAATGAATGCCAAAATACTCTCACCACTCATGATTTTGGATTTATAGGATATCATCATAACGTGAAGTCAAGTTGTCTCCAGTAGACGATCATCAGTTTCAACCACCATTTCACACGTTGAAATTATTTCACCCATAATAACATTATTTTTTGTAAATGCACAATTAAATTCCGATGATAAAGTATAAAGTGTAATTTACCATCATATTTATTCAGTTCCTTAATTAGGACAATATGAATTCTAATCGATAAATTCAATTTCTCAGTGATCGTATTCAATTGGAGCCACCGCGTCGTCTCTTTCAATTTTGCAACACGCTAGAGCATTGATTGACTCTCTTTTTAATACGACAAGATTGAGCAGAAAATTCAAAAATGGATCAATACGCGTTAGAAATTAGTGCTTTCCTATTTGCAGCTGTCGCTATAGGTTATTAATTCTTCTACCGTGGCTAAAGTGAGAAATTAATTGAGTATGAATCGTCTGCTGAGAGCATTGATCTAAATGACTGCGATCATCCGCTCCTACCGTCCATTCCCTAATTGTAGTTGTAGTAGAACGATCAGAATGTTTAGCGGGATGAGATTGATAGCCCTCGAGTGAATAGCTTTTGGTCATCTTTGAATCTATTATCTCCTGCAATGTCTCCGGTAACGCCTGGCAATAAAGTGACTCCCGTGCATTTACAATTAAATGAGCAGCAGTACAGACCGTCTCCTCTTATGCGATCTGCTACGCGCAACTAAAAGCATCTTAATCATCACCACCACTAGGCCAAGTATCACCCGTATGAAAAATCTAATACACTCAATTATTCCATGATGAAGAAGCGCGTATAGATAGCTAATGAATTTTTGGAGACTGAAGAAACGTATGTGCAGTAGCTGAATGTGCTCTATGATTTGTTCTATCTTCCCCTATCAGATCCCGTGTCATAACGTTCCTCCGTACCTGTTAAGATCCCGGATGTGAGCAAGAAACTGATTAATTAAATGTTTAGTAATTTGGTGGAGATTCGCGGATTGAACTAGGAATTTCTGGCTAAGCTGCGTAAGAGATTGAAAGGTAATGTTAGATATGATTCTGTCCGGTCCTTGAAATCTGTTGAATCTGGCAACTCTCATCATTCCAACACTTCGAGTGGTTCTCCTTATGCCGCTATGGATTTTGGGTGTGATCTCTCATGGAATCCTGAAAAAGGGAAACTGTCTGACATTGTACTCAAATTCATCCCATTTATGAAGATTTATGCCATCTATATGAAGAATTATCCCAATTCACTGACACTTCTATCTCACCTCACCTCTACGTCCAGTACTTTTGGTATATTTGTCAGTAATCAATTGAGACATCCTGATGTCAAGTCTCTTCCACTGGTATCTCTACTCCTGCAGCCTGTCTAACGTTTGCCAAGGTATCGAATGCTGATAGAGCAGTTGCTCAAGTACACGCCACGATCTCACTGCGACTATGATGGATTGACAGAGGCGCTTTAACTCATAGAGTCTGTGAATCAATGGGTAAATGAGCGCATAAGAATGCATGAAGAAGATACTAGGCTGGTTGATCTGTAGAACGCCATTGTTGGATTGCCTCATAAATTATCTAATCATTATCTCACTTATGCCGATATTCTACCACTTGAAGAAGGAATCGTAGGTGCCAAGCTGGTAACTCCTGGTAGATAAATGATCAAGAGTGGAATGTTGGGTAAAGTATGTGCCAAAGGATGTAATCCGCGGTTGCTTCTACTTCTCAGCGATGGTGTTTTATTTGCGCGACCTAGTAACAGCCTACCGCTTAACACGCCATTTGATAATAAAAAATACGCTTTTAGGATGTGGATGCCTCTGTAGCAAATATAGATTCTAAATGTTCCTGAACCACTGACTCCTGCCATTCAGTCTGATGCTTAGAAGTCTTTTGTAGATGATTAAGAAGTGATTTCTAGTAACATTCTCGATAAAATCCCGATGGCAACCGGTGTAGTGCCGTACTTATATATTCCATATTCATTCATAATATTGTCGCGTAAAAAGTCTGTTTAGTTATATTGTAATAGCAAAGAAGAGAAGGATTAGTGGCTGATTAGTCTTAAGCAGGCCATTGATGATCAGTGTGACATTTCCTCATCGAATACCATCATTCGCAGTAGGGCCGCATCTGTTAATGTTATTGATCAAGACCAAGCTTCTATCATGAGCGATCATGCCAGCGAGGCTGCAATGCTTATGAACTCCATTTGTGAATCTGCCACTACACCGTTGTAACAGTCTCATTTGGATTAAAGTCGTCGATCCTCCTACTTTGCTCCAATTTGGATTCCCGATGAAGTGGCATAGACTTGTATGGTGTGTAAATGCTCTTTTAATGTCATCAAACGACGTCATCATTGTCGTTATTGCGGCGCCGTAGTGTGTTCAGCATGTTCCACGCATAGAGTGATTATCAACGATTAGACGATGAAGCCGCAGCGCGTCTGTGATCTTTGTCACCAAGATCGTTTTAATGATACTCACAATGAGTAAGATGATATATTGGTGTAAACTGCGGACGGGAAGATTGATATTTCAAATGCATAGCCAGCTCAAATTAGTAATGATGAACGAAATGCTTCTTTGGTTGTTCCGGTTGATAAAAGAAGAAGATCCTCGTTTTGGTTGGAATTAAGAGATCGAACTTAGTCTGTAACCTCTGATGCTTCATCTTCATTGCAATAAGTTTCTGCAGACATTGCTGACGCCAAGCTTGTCCGCCCTAGGAAGAAGTCCACCTTTGTTTTAAAGAAGGCTGCAGTTGCAAATTAGATATCTTTGGGAGGATCTTAGGCGCACAATGATCTACACTGTGATGGGGCATTGAAAGAGGAGAATCCAGTAAACGATTGCAAGCGTCTACCTGAAATTCCGGAAGAGCTCGTTTAGGAACTGGAGTAGAAATTGGAAGGCGCCAAGAGATCAAATTCTTTGCTTAAGAGCACTATTAACACGCTATCTCAAATTCTTAGTCAAGATTCTAGCAGGCGTGAGCATGTGGCCAAAGAGTATGCCGACTTCAAAATTGATAAACGGCCGCGCATCCTTGGTCTATCTCTGGGTGATATTTAGTCTAGGCGAGACAGAGGCAGATCTTAATTATCTGATGGTTCTTTGTTTTCCCCTATAAGATGATTTAGTTTTTGATTAGAATGTAGTACTTTTTGTATTTGAAAATATCTCTTAATTTAACATCAGTTTATGCCTATTGTTAATAACTTCTCAGCGACAGTAACTGACGACATGTCTTGAGAGGACCACAATTATACTCTCTTAAGCGCGTCTCTTTCAGTTGCGTTTTAGCCAATGTATTAAAACTGAGTATCCTGAGTAATGATACCAACCGCCAGATCGAATTTCGGATCGTAATAATCAAACTGCAAACACCGAATGATGACTGTCTCAGCTTTAAAAGATACCGGCTTCTACGCTGATATAGAAGTTCTCAGCAGCAATAGACTCTCTGACTAATCACAGCATATAATCTTGTCCTATGAGTGGCATATTTTAACGCAGACATCAAATTCAGTGCCATGTTACAAGTGCTTCAGATCATTACAGCTTTAAACACTAGGCAATTATGCAGATATAGTATCACAGCGCTACATATCACTAGTAAAAAAGCGGCTCATTTTGGTGGAGTGCAATGACTTTATCGATGAGTTGGATTGATTTGAGAAGGGCATCAGATTGTAAATCTACATGCAGTACAAAATCAATATATCATATTTGGTACAATTATAAAATACCTTATACGCATTCCCTTCGGTGATACTAGGCGCTACTTATTCAGGATTATATATAGTAACCAAAGCATGATGAGATTATTGTTATACAGCTTGTACGTCTTTGTTGAAACAGGAGGAGCATAATATCCGGACTTTCATTGTAGATCTGACATTTCTAGTCGGAAATCGCTCCTACAAATACTCGAAATCGACTGAGTATTACTTATAACATAATAACGGGATTATCCTTACCTAAATTAAGTCACGCAATTCAGACAACTCAGTCTCTGACTGTCCACCATATGAGAAAGATTTGGCTCTAAGTTCTTCAAAATACTGCTGCATTTTGGTACTGTAAGTCTGGCAATACAGCTCCTCTTCTGATTAATTTCTGCTAACCTTTGATCCATCCGGCAGTGTTTCAGTGTATATAACGGGATACTTACGAATAATGAAAGCCTCAACGCACGATATAAGTCCACCCTCGCTATTGATAGATCGAACCGGAATCACTAAAGGAGGCACCCGTAAATGCCCCAGACGTGTATGCCAAGCAACTCTTCGTGTGGAGTTGGCAAATATTCTCAATTTAGAATCAGACGACAATTCCAACGGAGAACAAGCTTCAGACTAATTAATCATTTGAGCATTGCATACCAACAACTTCTATCCGAATCGAAGCTTACCACTTTTGACGGAGCGAGTCAGGACATGGTCTAATTAAGCACTCACAATATACCATCCATCGGAGAGGAGGCACTCTGCTTAATCAGAATCCGCAGAAATCGCCACAGAATATACAAATAGAGCCAGTGGATAGGAAGATGGAGCATCCTATTCGCAAATTATCTTAATAGATGATCTATGAGCCATCAAGTGTTCCCTTTCATATCTGTAACACAATTATCTCATTACAGCGTCTGGCGAGCACCATTCACGTCGTTTACACTCATCCACCCAGAAAATAGACGGAAACTTTAGAACATAACATAGTAACTTCTAGACGATCAATTTGTAATGATTTTACACCCATTTGTCAATCTACATATCAATAGAGTTGGTAATAGCAATTAACTGATCCTTTGCATCACTCCATCCGAATCGGACACCGCCATCTACCTCAAAAGTAAAAGACTCAAATTACTACTCCTCAAATACGGATATATATTACGATGGTATGGCAAACTTATCAACAAGCTCTTGTGGCGAATAATGCTCTAATTGTAAATCAGAAAGATTTAAACGATGTGCAACAGATTCCATGTTAAATACAGATTTCAACTACTCTTTAGGTTTTACAGCTTTGACAGGAGTCTAGATCAACGGCTTGTCTTTAGCATAAGGAATTTTAAAAGCACTGCGGCTGCCCTGAAGACTTTTACCATTTACCTGAGTAGGAAGAGAGAGTCTGGTATTATACTTGGTGAGAATACGCTACTTCTTCTTAATAGGCACTGCAATAGAATGTCTTTAATTTACAACCTGGCCTGATCTCTTAGACGGCAGCTGAGGAATCTTGAAACCACCTTAACTCTACTTTGATTATGATTATGATGACGATGATGATTGCGGAGATTACAATATTCTATTAGCTTACAGCATAGCAGATTCTGATGGAGCAAATACCTTCTTACCAGAAGCACTGGAGAACCCGATTGAAATCGGCTTATCTTCAGTAGAAAATAGTTCAGATGCACGACTCTAAGCCTTTTCAGACGGAGGAGGCAACTTGGTTCCCCGAGCATTAGTGAACCCGAATGACTACCGTTCTTATAAATGATCCTAAGGTCCAACCTCATAATTACAATCATCATTCTCATCCACTTCAAGCAGAGCCCTGGCCTTCTATAAAGATGCAGCACTGACTTTAAACGCGTCACCACCAGATGCAAATTTAAATCCAGTGAAACGAGAGTCAACATCGGCCAATGTTTCAACCTTGTCGGTAAACGACACGTCACTTGTCGAGCTTAAAACTGGCATGTCAGCACTACCATCATCCACTTAATGCTACGACTTTTGTGCCAGTCTTTAAACCATTTGCTTCAGCAGTTGTGAACCATTCGACACTTCTGATCCACTAGACGAAGACTATTGATCGCGAGGCAATGTCAATGACGACATATTAGAAGATGTAGTAGATTTAACAGGCGTATACAAGTCAGACACCAGACGTATATCTTTAAGAGTATTACCACCATTCAGCACAGGCGTAAAGTCAAAAACAGTTTCAGTAGGAGACTTGGACGTGGTGGCCTTAACGGGCGCATTACCCAAGAATGGAGTGGATGGCAGATCTGGCATTAAGATGTTGCTGTAAACGACTGGCAGAATGTATCGAAAGAAAAAGAATTCACCAACGAGCGTATTGTTTCAGAAAATCAAAATTGAAACTTTATGGAAGAATAAAAGCGCGACATTAAACAGAATGGGCGGCAATTATAAAATATGGCAATTATATTTTGGGGACAATTCAATCAATCAAGAAATCATTGAATCAACAGCAGCCACTGTCGTTGTTAATGTCAGACTGCGGAATAGCCTGACCACCTGCAGTGCTTACAGAGGGACCTAGCTTGATACCAGAGCCCTCTTACAGATCCAACTCACCAGACTCAATCTTGGAGTAAATGCCTTGTGCTGTCTCAACAAACGCCTCCTCCACGTTCTCTGCAGTCTTGGCACTAGTTTCCAAGAAGAGTAGATTGTACTTTTACGCAAAAGCCTTGCCCTCTTCTGTAGTGACTGCACGCTTGGACGGATCTGTAGTGACCAGGTCGAGCTTATTTCCAATCAAGATGATGGCCATATTGGGTGATCCATTATTTCGAGCATCTTCCAACCACGACGTCAAGTGAGAGAATGTATCCCTCCTGGTCAAATCGTACACAAGCAGAGCACCAGCCGCTCCTCTGTAATAAGATCTAGTAATTGACCTGAACGATTCCTATCCAGCAGTGTCCCAAATCTGCAACTTGACATTCAGATTTCCACCGCTCTATGGATCTTTAATTTGCAAAAGACGTGCGCCAAATTCGACACCAATCGTCAGATCATGCACAGGCTGGAATCGCTTGTCAGTAAATTGTAACAGGATGCAACTTTTACCAACGCCAGTGTCTCCAATAATTATATACTTGAACAAGTATTTGTACTGAGTGGATTTGTTGCTTGTCATTGGAGATGACTGGTTAGTTTTAGGCTTAGAGGTTTTTAGAGTTAAGACAAAGAAAGAAAGAAAGGATGGAGGGAACAAGACGGAATCAGATAACCTTTCTCACCATGGGTAGGTAAGATTGCACTTCCTATACTGTATTATAAAAATCATTTTCCGTCTTCCTCATCAACCAATATCAGATAACCATGGCAGATCAATTTTCTGATAAGCAATGGAAGATATCTAGTGATGAGTCACTTTCATACATCCAAGGAAGTTCAGTATCATCGAGCATTGAAGCTCTCGCGGAAACTGCGAAGTTCCTGGTTATAATCATAAAGTGCATCTAAAATCGATAAAATAGTGCTCATTGATCTTGTGCATATTTTATCAATTTTTCATTTTTTTCATCCACCAATAAGAATGAAGAACTTTCTCAACAGCCAATAAGAATGCTGAAAAAAAAACGGAGAAATGATGACGCGTCGCCGCTCAGTTAAGGTTACGCGCTGGTTGGATCGAAACCAATGGAAACTGTTACGACCTTTTAATGGTAATGCAATATTAATAAATGTCTTAACAATATAGTTTGGAGCGCGTCAAATCGTTGATAAAGGCGTATCCAGACTTTCCAAAGTAGGGAATTTTATTCTAGGATATATTTCCAATTTTCTAGGATCATTAGGCTGTGTAATGTATGATTCAAGAGCTTGTTGTGCTTATCAGGAAATCTAATGAACGCGTAGATGCTATAGTTGGCTTGGATTCTCGTGGATTTCTACTCGGACCCGCTCTAGCTATTCATTTGAATTGTCCTTTCGTGCCAGTGAGGAAAAGTGGAAAGCTGCCAGGTGATTGTGCTGAGTACTCTTACCAGAAGGAATATGGCGTTGACACCTTCCAGATGCAGAAAGATTCTATACCCAGCGGCGCTAATGTTGTAATATTTGATGATCTACTCGCGACTGGAGGTAGCGCATTTGCCGCTTAATAATTGGTTGAAAGCACTGGTGCCCGTGTCTGTTAATTTGTTTTTATAATTGAACTGATAGCTCTCCAAGGTGCAAAGCGGTTGACATCCAACACTGGCGTCGTTCAGTCGTTGTTTCAATTTGAAGATTGATCTAATCACTTAATAGAGTCAATACTTCTTTCATTTTAACAAAATCAAATTATAGCATCATTTCATAACTGTAGGATACGATCTAGTAAAACGAAGAAACTTATGATCCTACATTTTTTAACTTTATTATGAATCTATTGAGACAGATCACTGATCAATTTTGCTGTGTTTTCATGCGAGTGTTTCCAGCCACAGGCTACACCCCCGCAGCAGAACGAGACTTCCAGTAACGCTGGATGACCTTCCAATCATTAAAGTTCTTCTGGTGTTCCCAAGAATCCTCCGATGCATCCAACTTCTTCCACCGAACCAGATAATCAAAGCCGTCTCTCTCAGATCCACGGTGATCCTGAATCGACTCCACCTCCAGCACAGACAGATCAGCAAACTTTTATGATCTAACCTTGAGATGTTCTCTAGGGACATGCCGATTCAATACAGCTCCCATCTCATCCTTCAACACATAAGCCTTCTTTCCGTCTATCCCAACTATCTCATAAGGTCCTTCGTACATCGCATCCCACTTGGACTCCTGATTCACGTCCAAGACAAACACCACCGTGCCAACTTCCAACGGCTTCGCTTGCTTCCTTGTAGCGTTCCAATAATCTCTTGACTTCTTCTTAGATAACAGTGTGGTATTCGACCATTCAGATTACACTTTTCTTTCTTGGAGATATTTCAGGCATAGCATCTTGATTACTGTTAATGTTCTTACGCTTACGGTCATCCTTTAGAAACACGTAACATGGACCACTAATTTTATCCGTGACAATTACTTTTTTGGTAGTATCTTTCTTTATGTGGTAACCCTTCAAAACGACATTGGCTACTAAAACTTAGTCTTGCTTCAAATCCTTCCAGTCCTTTGCCACCTTGTAATGTGCAGAAATCCATGGTAGCAATTAGCCATCTTCATCATCTTTAGATTTCCAAAAAACTTTCAAATTCTTGTAGCCATCATTATAGCAGCTTCACATCGTTGGCACTATCTTTCCACCAACCTTCCATAGCTGCTTAAACTTGTCGATAAGACGAGTCGGAAGAGCAATTTCACCAACTCGTAATACAGCTCATTCTCTCCTCTAAATGGATTCAAACTGATCTTTATGCTTTTCCATTCTCATCATCATTTAGAGTAACATTACTTTGCTTCTTGCTGAAATAATCTACGTACTTAATTTTGCCTAAACACTAAACATGCCCCCAAACTCTTCATTATCCCAAGGAGAAACGTTCTCTTCATTCCACTACCAGCAGCTTCTATGGCTAAACAACAATCTAACCTTCTGAGGACCATCCTACTACTCCTTCTACCGAACAACTACATTGATAAAATTCTGCAAAATGTCAAACAAACCATAGATGGTCAAACTGAGTCTTGCAAATGCCAGGATTCCATCAAGTCGCTCATGTCAGAATAACAAATATCGTCTTTCCACTTTTCTTCCTCTAGGCAACTATATAAGCACATATCTAACTTTATTACACGGATTATAATCACGCCTTTTCGTAAAAGAGCTTCAGTTCAACACCAGCTATCAAGGACTAAAACCCAATTTGAAAACAACTGGCCCAATCGAATTGGGTTGTGAAGACAATGGTATTCTCAGTGCATAACTTCTTTGCTTCCTTTGCGTCAGACGTCTCCGCGCTCAAACAAGCCAAGTACTTCTGCACTTGGCTCCTTCATTTAATTCTCAATCACCTTGCACTTTTTGACAAATAGCTCAACCTTGTGCAAATCGTCTTTGCGCAGATAAGATTTAAATTCCATCAAAATCAATGGATCCTGGCACATAATGTCGATTTCAAGCGACGACCAAAATCTTCTTCTAGGTAAACTTGCTTTCGAGTTCATTACAGTATATATAAGCAATTGAAAACCTTAAGCAGCTTTCAGTTTGGACCATGATCTTTCGTCCTAGGAAGAACGTTATAACAATGGTCATTAGGCTCTCCATGGCAAGCACCAATAGTGACCTCTTGAGCTGAAAAGACTAGTCACATAGTAGTGCCTTACGTTGCCTTCTATGATGAAGACCGCATGTTCCTACAGTTAATTACTCCTATGCACTTTTTAAGATCAGTTATATCAATCTTCATGACGTATATCTAGTTCAGAATACCATTTTGTAAAGAACCATAACTTGCGTCGACTGGCACGAGAAGCACGTAAGAACTACACTGTTGCAGATTACTTTATGAGCATACTAGACTAACTCCATACTACTTCATATGCTAGTTCATATTATTTAACATATATGTTGTTGCAACCGTGTCAGCATGTTTCAATATTATCAGTTTGAAACATTGTGCAGTGATAAAAACAAAATAAGCCTTTGAAAGTTGATATAATCCTCGAAATCAGCCGTTTGACGCGATAAATGAAATAATTGAAACAGAAAATTTGAGTCAAGGTTCGAGTACCACGGTGTTGATGTAAAAATTATTTGGATAATGCTGCATGAATTAAATTCGCGATAAGTGATGTAAAAACAAGTAACAATTGCTCCGGTAATATGTGTGCGTGCTAGATTGTAAAGCAAACAATTCAAATACTATTTCAGACAGTATCACCTCCATTAAAATAATCAAAATTTATTCCAAGAGATTGATGTAATAATGTGTATAAATGCGAAAAAAAGCTAGAAATGCCTAGTGTCACACAAAACTAATCAAGAGGATGATCAATCAATCTCGAGCGAGCGAGCGAGTGGACGCGTCATGAAAATCCTTTTCGCGATTTCTTTGCGCTCCCTGCAGTTATTGCGTTTTGCATCCTCACAATATTAGGAGAGACAAAGAGAGAGAGAGAGCACCTTTAAATTCACATCCGTTGACTCTTTCTTTGTTCGTTGTCCATTTTCTATCCGTCTGTTTGTATATATATATAAAGAATAATAATAAGGTGATATCTAGTGTAAGTAGAGTATGGCCCCGATACTCTTGAAGATTAAGGGCAATAAATCATTTTCCCAGTTGGCGTCTCTAGAGACTGAGGAGGAGTTGAGCAAGACTTGGAAAATATGTACAAAGGTCAAGGACTCTCTGGAGAATGGATGTCGTCTCGAGAATTTGAGCTGGAGACTGTGGCATCTACATAATAAACTTTTAAGCTCGTACAAGTATTAGAGAGTATGTGGTGGCTGCAGCAATGGATCAGTAAATGGTGATGGTGTCATTGTTGAAGAAGAGCATCATATCCGCCGTCATCGTCGTCGTATGGGTCAAGATGGCGAGTAATTAAAGAGAGTGGGCTTATTGACTACTTAAAAGCTGAAGCTTGATGCTGATAGTGTTAGGCGACGATTATCAAAGAGACTGAATGATACTAAAAGCCTTGATAAAGAGTCCCCATAACTATCTCATTCATCCGTCTAGATAGGTGAGCATGCTATTGAAGAGGTAGATGAGGATGAAGAAGTAGACTCTATAACTGCAATTAAGCGTCATCGAGATTATCTAAAGAGCTAGAATTAACTGCCTCTTCCGTCGTCATAACGCAGATCATAGTAGGAGCCTCATTCAGATGGAGTGTTGAATTGCCAGGATGGAGACATTGAGTCAACGGCACATACTGTTGGCAGTCTCGATAAAATGCCAAATGAGGTGACGCCTAAAGATTCTCACGTTCACACTAAGCTCACTAAAAATGATCATGATATTGCTACTCCGGCTGAGCATACTATTCACCTCGAAGACTTTTTTGGATCACTTCCTGCGACTGTAATCTTGGGCAATTTAGAGGAAGGTCCAAGATTGGAGATACCCATGACGGAAATAGAATACGATAATATGTCCAACTGGCTTACAGGTATGGACGATGATCTGAATCTGAATTTTATTTAAAGCGCATCCTCATCATCTTAATCTGTGCAAATGGGTAATTAAGAGTATAAATAATAATAATATCAGAATTATGATACCTCTCTGCTGGGATAGTCTTTCGATAGTTTAATGGTTAGGAATATGGCTGATTCTTCCCAGTAAAGTGCATCTCAGAATAATGGTTATGGTCTTAAATCCGCTGATAATTCCATGAGTATGTATTACTCCTTTTCTGGCATTCGTCCGTAATAGGGCGCTGGCTTGGCGGGAAGCATGGCCCCAAGTCATCTTAATCCATTGAGTCGATCAGCATCTTTTGATGTTTTGAATGGCAATGAGCAATATCACAATAAATCGTCCTTGTACAGTAATGTGGATCATCTTGGTTAGCATGGCTTGTCGCTTGGTATCTAATAAAGTTAGATGAGTTTTGCGGAGTTAACCACATAGAGTAACTAGCTTTAATATTAGCAATAGCTATCGTTTAATTCATCATCTGCGAGTGGTGGATATGGGAGCACAGTTGTATCGCGTTTATAATCATTAGATTCTGGTTAGAAGAATGGGCCTAGCGGTAAAGCACAGAAGGCGAAGAAGCCTCGGGAACCCAAGAAATCTACGCTGCTTCCTAGTTCCTCTTTACCGCCTGCAGTAGCTGCTCATTCAGCAAAATCTGGTGATGGTAAGCAGCAATGTCCTAATTGCGGGACTAGTAACACACCGCTGTGGCGTAGAATTCCTGAAACTGGCGAGACTTTGTGTAATGCCTGCGGTCTTTATTACAAATAGCATTAGAAGCATCGACCCATGTCTTTAAAAGCTTTAGCTGCTGCCAAGAATGGCGAATCGGAATATGTGCGGCCCAAGTGCTATAACTGTTAAACTGATTCCACTCCGTTATGGCGAAAAGATTCTGTCATGGTTCAAGACTAGTAGAGCGGTGAGGAGGTTGAGGAATCAATTGTGCTGTGCAATGCCTGCGGATTATACAAGAAGATGCACAAGGCTATGCGTCCGATATCTGGAGAGTAGTCGCGCAAGAGGCGGAAGCTGTCAGTAGAAAGCCTTGATTCCTCTGTCAACAATGTTCACCCTTCTAAATCTATGCCGATTGAAGATAATCAAGGAACTGCAACAACTACTATGTAACCAGTGTAACGAAGTAGTTCTGAAGCTGCTTCGTTTTAGTTATCTGAGCCTTCACCTGTGATGGACGCCCTCAATCCATTGCAGTCATACCAGTAGTTGTAATAGCCTTAAAATGGTCAATCTCCTCAGAATTTTAGTAAATATGGCGCCCAATTACCTCACAATTTATACACTGGTTTGGATCAACAAAATTTGGGAATCCACGGTATGCATTAATGACTATATAATAATTATTAATAACAATATATTTACTCTTTATGCTTATACTTTTCGGAACGCCTACATTCATTTTTATTGAACATTCATTTTAAGCGCGTCCTTTCAAACCATCTCAACTTCGCTCTTTATTGGAAAGATCTAACTTTTTAATCAAAGATAAAACTTTAATAGAAATGGGAGGAGGAGCGAGTAAGTTGAGTCCAGAGAAGATTAGCGATTTGCAAGCGATAACCAGCTTCGATAAGAAGGATCTGCAGATGTGGTTTAAAGGTTTTAGTTAGGATGCAACTGCAAAGACTGTAGATTTATCCGTAGACATTGCGCTCAGTCAACAGTATGAACCAGCGATGAGTAAAGCTGACTGGCTAAAGATCTATAAGCAATACTTTCCGTTCGGTGATCCTACAAGATTTGCTAATCACATGTTTCGAGTGTTTGATCAGGACTAGGATGGTCTGGTATCCTTCACAGAGTTTATGAAAGCGCTGAGTAAATTCAAATCGTCGTCCAGCGGGGGACAGCAATCGATGTAGTCGCTGTAATAATAATCGCAACAATTAGAACAATCATAATCTTCGTCGCCACAATATGTATAAAATGGAAAGATGCAAGTGCTAACCAAGAGTCAACTTGAGCGACTTTACTGGTCATTTAATCTGTATGATATTAATCGCGACGGTGTGGTGGATCGCGATGAAGTTTTCGATGTTTTGAGTTCTTTGTATGAAATGCTGGGAGACCTGGCGCCATAAATTGAAGGTGTCTCGGTACAGCAGTCGTCATTCTAGTAGACGAATAATGGCGCTGCTGATCATGCTCTCAATGGCTCTAGTTCTCCTCAGTAAGCTGGAAGTTCCTAAATTAATAATCAGAACAATGACCCCCTTAGTAATTTCGATAAACTAGCGCGTGCAAGAACTGACTATCTCTTCAATGCATTGGATAGAGATGGTGATGGTAAACTGGACCTAGAAGATTTTGAGAGAGCATCGCTTCAAGATCCTATAATTTAGTAAGCACTCAGCATCTATGACAATATTCTTTGAGAATCTTCTGAGTGTAAAATGCGTGTTAATTTATACTTTTACCGTCTTATGTCTATTACTTTTATTCTCTGTTGCGTCGATCACTTGACGATTCTTCCTTTGACGACGGCCAAGTTCCATCTTTGCAGATTCACCGAAATTTATAGCGCCGAGTTTATATCATCGAAATATTCATTTCTTTTGCGAATTAATACTGCAAAAATTAAGTAAAAATAAAATTGAAATAAAATTATAAAATATGAGTGACGATTGGGATAAAGTTACAGTGCTGAAGAAGCGAACTAATGCACCAAAGACTGCAACTAGCGCTAGTCAGATCAATGCTGCCAGAAGAGATGGTGCCGTGCTGGCGGTTGAGAAGAAGATGACCGCTGGTAATAAGCCAAAGAACATGGGCACTGATTTAAATGCAGCGAAACTTGATCGGGAAACCGAGGAGCTGACTGTGAAGACTGTGGGTATGGAAGTTGGTAAGGCGATTGCGTAGGCTAGAGCGGACAAGGGAATGACGTAGAAAGATTTGGCTGTGAAGATCAACGAGAAACAGCAGGTCATTCAAGAGTACGAGAACGGAAAGGCGGTGCCGAATCAGCAGATTCTGGCCAAAATGGAGAGAAATTTGGGCGTCAAGCTGAGGGGAAAAGACATTGGAACACCTCTTGCTCCTAGAGGCAGTGCTAAGAAGTGATCAATGACATCATCAGAACCATGACATTTAATAGTACAAGTAGTAGATTAATCTGACACTAGAGTAGCTTATTTTACTTTGTTAACTCAACATTATTACGGACTAGTCTTCGATGTGAGATTCTTTAGTTCTTCGTAGCAAATCATGGTGAGAGCAGTGCCGCCAGACATCCACAACACTCGAGGTACCAGTCCTCTGAATAAACCTCTAACACCCTCCTCTTTGATCAAATCAGATAAAACTTTCTTAAGTCTAAGCCCACTTTCTGCCTAAGTGCATGAGGCAGAGTAAACTTGAATGCGCGTCTTTACCACATCGATTGGACACGTCACGGTGGCAGCTACAGCAGCGCTTAACGCGGCTCCAGTCCAGTATAAATGAGTGGGCAGCTTTATAGATTCCAAATCGGTATAACTTGTCATTTGATTTACGACCATGTATCTTTATCGCCAATAATATTTCCACTCCTCGTATAGACCAAAATAGAGGGACACAAAAGGACCGTATACAAGCAGAGCTGTTCCAAAGCCGCGGTAGAACTCTCTCACTCCCCGCTCCCTGTAAGTCTAAGCAATAAATTACACCGACTCAACCATAGTGGCATTAGATTACTGGTTCAGAACTTATAGTCGCTACTTGATAACATCCATAGGTGTCCATGCTAGAGCTCCACAAAATTCAGCCATCAGTCCGCTGGTTAGATTTATGGCGATATTCAGAGATCGCGAACTATTGTTATTCATTTGAACTGATTTCTATTCCATATTGTCAGTAGTAGTTGACTAGCTTATAAACTTATCTTAGAGATATTTTTTAGAGTACTCATAGCCAGCAAAATAGAGAGCGTGTCCAGGGATTGTGCCCATAGCGACTACGTAGAATCCATTGTAGAGGCCTTTGTACGCGATCCTCTATCTAGTTTTCACAGTCTGCAATCTGGCCCTTAAGGTGTCCAATGGATGCACAACAGCGTCTGATAAAAGTCCAGCCACAGATCCAATGACAAATACATTCAGCCCATTATCAGTCATTTTATAATTCTTTGATAGTTTTATATTTGAATAAACTCGATAGAAAATGAAAGGGCTTGCGATATAATCTTCAAGATGGAAATTACTGTAGATCAATCTCCACTACAAAGAGATGGAAAATCTAGAATAGTTAATAAAATGTTTTGGTATAAAACAAAATCTACATGTTATTATATTCATATGAGCTATTAAGCTTGCGATTATAAAGTCTAATCTTGATCCATCAAGTTAAATTACGTGAATATCTGAGCATCAAGACTATCAGATGGCCTGAATGCAAATGGAGGAGCAGACCGGCGATCATCTTTGCCAAAACGCGGACCAAACTTTATGCTGTTCATTCGCTAGGGCTGAGGTGGCAGAATTGCTGTAGAATTCAGCTGATTAGACCCAGAGTAAGCAGTAAGATTATTATCATCAGCAATCATTTTCACACGCGTGTTGGTATAAATATCGTCACTCCGTCCGCTACTATTGTTGTGTATATTTCCAAACTTTTACTACAATTATTATTATTATCCTTACAGCGATTACTATTACTAACTTTTAATCAAATCAATGTAAAATGGATTATGTGGACCTTGAGTATAGAGTGCGTCCAGCTATTTCATCCGCCGCTTTATCACCACAACGTGTTATGATCTAGCACTCAATGGAGGCAATTGGTCATTTTCATCATAGCCTTGATCATCTCCCATAACAGATGGCCGTCGTTAAACAATTTCAAAGTCTGACGCAATGTTGAATACTTGCAGAATATTATCGCCAGTAGAGGAGGACATTAAAGTGTGCAGATATTGATAAGCATCTCGAATAGATGCAGCAATAGACTGTGTTGTGCTCATTGTCAATCAACTAATTGGGGGATCTTTAACGCGACCTGTTGAAATTTCAGTTGCTGGAGAAAATTCAAAAAATTGCAAAATCTGCTAGAAGCATTTACAGTTATCGCTGCTGATGTACCAAGACTAAAAAGTAGCTGATTAGTAGTAAGCACGAGCTATGCTTACTTTGTGTTAATTAGTCAGAACGTATTATACTCGGAATCTATCATCAAGACAAGATATAAATTGCTGTCGTCTCTAGGCAAGCAGACATGATGTTAATCAATCAACCAATCACAGCAACGCCCAACATGTTTGCCACCCACCAAATGGTTTGTTGTTTTTGACTGCTGTCGTCGCCCGTTGCTTTGTTTGAACCGCCCGCTCTGATCTCTCACCCTTTCACACTCACTCACTCACTTGACTCCCTTCATCTTTCGTTTACCTTTCCACTTTGTTTTGGGAGTGTGTTTTGACTATTTTGGTTATATTGTTGTTTGAGGACAGAATTTGTATTTATCTACATAGAAATAAAGTTTTAGCCTAGATAAGTATAGACACCTTGTGATGAATAATACAGAAATAAGTAATGGAAGTGGTGGTACTTTGAATGCCTCTTCTGCTGGTTCTATTGCTCTGGTCACTGTTGATCTGTATGATGACAGCAACTTTAAAACGTCCCTGCAGTAGTTTACTACTCCTAGAGTAAGTCTTACCTTATGTCTTTTGTATACTGAATTCTTATCATTAACCAGAAATATTAGTTATTGGTGTGTAGAGTTTGTTGAAAATTGCTGCTCGTAAGAGAGGCCTAACTTAGATTGAATGTTTCGGCTTTCAGGTGAGCAGATCCATGATGATCAGTGGCAATGGCAGTGGAAGTGGTGGTAATAGTAATCTGCCTAGATCTAATACAGGATCGGGGAGTGGAAAAGATGGTAGTTCAAAGCAGCAGTAATAGCATTAACAGCAGTAATAGGATTTGGATGAGAAGGTGTTTCTTCTGGATGATGTTGCCATCGCAGAGTAGATTATAATTCAGCCAAAGTTCAAGATCCAGATGGCCATGAAGTATGCGTACACTGACTTGAAGACTGACTTTACCGATGAGAAGTCCATTGCTATTTTGTATGGAGAGATGAGCATGAAGTTTAGAGCAGCGAGTAATCCAGAAAAGTGTCAGGATTCTGAGGCTATGAATCTTGTTGCCATCCAAGTTCACTGTAAGAATGCAATCAATCCGAGCATAAGTCAAGTGGATGATGCTCGTGAGATGTTGCCAGCTTGGATGGACGATGCAGGAGTTGGTGACGATAAGTTGGACAAGATTGTGAATCAAGTTAAAGCAATGGCCAATGTGTCATTCAATGATGCTGCCAAGAAGTTTTTGATTGCAGTTAGATCATCGTTCCCCTCTTGGTTCATCTCGAAATTTGAAGCTATTCATGCCGATTAAGCCTTCCTGCTTAATATAACTGCTGCTACTGAGGGGCTGTATATCCAGAATACTGATAAGAATTAGTAGACTTTATATCTCTCTTATAAGTCCTTTAGTAGATGGGCATACGTGTCTGAGGATGACTCGACTATGGCCGTGAGTGCCATTCCAGGAACTATGAGAAGTGGCTCATCTGCTAAACGGGGTACAGTTATGAATTAGATTGCTGATGATCAGATGAGCAGAATGAGTGATGAGAGTACAATGTCTAGTGCTAAGCCGCCTGGTAGTGGATTGAAGAATTTCTTTGGTGATGATGGACCATAGCAGAAAGGTGGGTCTAGTGCCAGTGGGCATGAGCACGGCTCAGGTACGCTTAAAGAGAGAAAGTCCCCTGGTAAGAATACACTGAGATTTAGCATGAATAAGAAGAATGCACCTAACATGAAGGGAATCAATTCTGATATCATGGGGTTTATGACCAAGGACAAGCCGTACAGATACGTTCTTACTCTGAGCTTTAATGAAGATTACATTTACCCGTTGGAGTTTATTGTCATTAGCTAGTTCTCTAATGACTATAGACTCAAAGAGTTGATTGAGCATTACTCTGGTAAATCTACAAAGACCAACATTGATGAGGATGATGAGCAGTAGCAGTAGTAAGTACTGAATGACGATCCTACCAAGAGCCCGCTGCCAGTTACATGCGTTGCTCTGTGTGATCATGAGGCTAAGGAGGACGATGAACTGATGTTCTTAGTGGGCGATGTCATCACAGTTACCAAGAAGTTGGAAAATGGATTTTATATTGGTACATGTCAGAGTGTCGAGGGTAGATTTGCTGGCTCGATGGTGAAATTTGAGAAGAAGGACAAGGAGAAGAAGCTGAGATCTGCTCTATTTGCTTAGATTGTTAAGCCTAAAGCCAAAGTTGTGAATCAGGAGATTGCCACCGTCTACTTTCTGGGGGATAATCGTAAGAGTATGAAGATTACTGAGAAGACCACTGGATAGCAGTTGATTAGACTGATGGGAGAGAAGATGGATATTGGTGATTGTGACTTTTTCGGTATTGCTATCCAGACTGAGAGTGGTGAGAGATGGATGAAGCCGCACATTCCTGTAGTTAATTAGGGAGTTACCGGTGCCCGATTGTAGTTTAAGGTGCGCAGTATGTATTATGATGTGTCTGATCTTCAGGACAAGAATATGTCATCAATGCATTATCAGCAAGTTAAGCAGTTTGTTCTGTCCGGTGTTGACCACCTGGAAGATAATGAGGTGATTGAGTTTGCATCCTTCCAGTTGTAGGTGAGTTATGGTGATCATGATCCAGAGAAGCACAAGGCCAGTACTATAGGTGCGATCCAGACTTATCTACCACCGACTCATCACAAGTTTACCATGACCAAGTCTGAGAATTGGTGGTACAAGAAGATCTTGTCTGCACATTAGCAACACAAGGGACTCACTGCAATGGAGGCTGAGAAGGCTTACTACTAACTGGCGTAGAAAATGCCTCACTTTGGTTATACTATCTTCGGATCTCTGGCTCCAGAGAACGTTCTATATGGCATTCATAAGGATTATATTGCAGTGTTTGATAAGAATACCAAGAATATCGTGGAGAAGTTTTCCGCTAATCAGGAATCGTTGTCCTACTCTAACAGTTCTCTGGTAGTTGAGTTGAAGTCTAATGTGGACAGTGTAGTGAAAAAGTACACGTTCTTCAGTGTAGTTGCTCCCGAGTTTCTGGAATTGTTGAACCTGCACACTACTGCAGATATTAGAAATTAGATGCGCCGAAAGTGTCGCCAGTTGAAGGAGAAGTTTAATCTTTTCGGCATTGCTGTTGAACTGGATGGTGATGTGGCTGATAGGTACTTGAAGGATCCAGAGTATTTGGCCCGTTTCTTGCGCAATGGTGTTGCATTCAAGATTCTTGTCGATGCTATTGATAAGCCTTTGCCGTAATCTGGTCCATTTATTCAACCAACTACTATCATTGGTGGTGATAGTGCTTCATCTGAACTGCCAACCTACTCGTGCATGGAGAAGATATAAGATTTCTTAAATTACGCCCGCGATACTGTGGGTGTGCCTGATAGTGATTTGTTTCTACCTGAAGAGTTGTACACGTACAGCATCTCTAATTTCTAGACTGTATTGAACAGCTTGGATAGTTTCTTTGATGCCCCAGCGCTGAAGTAGAAGATCAATTAGATTTAAGAGTACTTGAAAGTGAACAAAATCAAGGCTAAAGTTGGCGGTCAATAGAATAGTGCTGCGATGACTTAGGAAGACTTTATGCGCAAAGTCATGGATGAATTGCTAATGACGGAGACTAATTATTCCAAGGACCTTCAGTACATTGTGCAGACTTGGTCCGCTCCTCTGAATGAGATGTACAAATCTCTAGATGGCGGTAAAGCAAAGGATGCAGCGTAGAAATTGGTTGAAATGTTCGGCAATGTAGATGAGCTGAACCAATTTCATCTGCCAATCGTTGAAGAATTGAAGGAGGTTGGCACGAGCATTGAGAAGGTTGGTAAAGTGGGAGAAGTTTTCGCCAGTCGAAGTGCCTAGTTCGTGAAATTGTATGAGATTTATTGCTCAAATCATATGGAGCCCGCTGAGAGGATTCCAGATCTGAGTAGTCACCCCGAGATTGCGTCAATTCTCAGTATGAATTGTGATGGTCAGGAGTATTAGCTGGCTCTGAAGAACCTGTCTTCCCAGTTGATTAAGCCTGTATAGCGTATTATGCGTTATCACTTGCTTCTGAAAGAGCTTGTGCGATATACGCTAGAAAGTCATCCGGGCTACAAAGCTCTGGATGAGGGACTGAACAAGATGAAGGAAGTTGCGTCCGCTGTGAATGAGATTAAGAGACGTAAAGAGAATGAGCGCACAGTCGTTGAGCTATAGTAGAAGATTGAAGGCTTTGAAGGGCCATCTATCACAGAATTTGGTCATCTAATTCAGGACGGAAGAATGATGATGATTGACAAGTCGGCTCTAAATGCAAAGTCAAAGATTAGTGCCATAGCCAAGGACAATACGCTGAACTTTTTCCTCTTTGAAGATGTGTTATTGATATGCAAGGAGAATGCCAAGAAGAAGGGTGCAACATCTGCCGCTGGGTACAAGTTCAAGGCTGCCGTCCCTTTGACGATGATCACTGTAAGAGACTCCGTGTCTGATATTGGTAATTCTGATGAGTACAAGTTCTGCTGGGAACTGTTTAGAATTGACGTGCAAAAGACTTTGATTGTGTCATCGTCCAGTTATGAGGAGAAGGAGCGTTGGATCTCCCTCATTAATGAAAATACTGAGAAGTCTGCTTAAAAGCCACACAGTATCGCGGACAAGTTTGATGTGAAGAAGTTGAATAAGGAAGCGTCAGTCACCTCTGTGGACTCCTCAGCTAGTAGAAAGACCACCTCATCAGGATTCAATTTCACTATGCGTAATAAGAAGAAGAATGCCAAGGAGACTTTGGAAGAGGTTAATGAATCATCGGCTCAACTTCCGGTGACAACCCATACAAGTGATTCTAAATTGGCTTCTAGTCAAAACCACTTATCCGCAACTGCTGAAGCACCTGAGATTTCATAAGCAGTTGGTGGATCTCACTCGGTATAGAAATCTGATGAGTAAATGGGGCAATTGTTAAAGAAGATTGATGCCTTGCAGTCATAAGTCTCGAGTCAGCAGAGTGAGATTGAGAGACTTTCCAATGAACTCCGAGAGCAGTAGAATGCCACTAAGATTTTGGTGGCCAAGTTTAATGGACTGGCAATGAGTGCAGATATCAAAATTGGTGCAGCTCAGCTGTAGTCTGTAACAGCAAAAACTGCCGCGACAAGCGCCTCCATGGCCAACTTATCATCTGCCGGTGCTGATAAGTTTAAAAAGTAGAAAATGTCCATGAAGTCTTTGAATACGCTGACTGATGCCGTTACAGGTGCTCCAGATAATAATCCTGATGAGAGTTCAAGAAAGGAGTAGTAGTAGCAGCAGGCTTAATGATTTTATGATGGAGCTCCTGATACTTTGACTATTTTGAGAACTTTGATTGATTGAAGAATACCTAGTGAAGGAAGCTTGAGAGATGATGAGTAATAATAGAAATGTGTTGGATTAAATGATATGAGTGCTGAATGTTTTTTAAACGATAGTAACGATACTCATGACTTTCAACATTACAATTAAGCTTTGAGCTTTCGCATGAAGTGTCAGCGTCACCTACCACAAAGCGTCGCGTTGACAGTGATCATGGGATACATGTGAAAATATTTTCCAGGGGTGAGCAAGTCATAATATCTTGGCGTCGGAGTTATCCTCCTCTTCCATTCTTCAAGTTATCTAGGTTATTTTTATCTTGTACTGGTAATTTGCCATTTATTCCACCAATTTAGAATTCTAGAGAGCATCATGAAGATTAATTTGATTTTGACTGCATTGAGCGTGATCGTTGGCAGCGCTGTCGCGTTAGATGGTAAGTGTTGATTATGAATTGTTTATCTTTAATCCCTGTTTGACAATGATTTTTCTTAATATATATATGTAGGTTGTAATCCTGGCTCCATTGGATATGCAAATGACAAAGCTTACACTTGTCCTGTGCAGATCTTTTAAGGATCGACTGTCGCCCAGGGAATCAGTATCAAGGTCGAGAACAACAACGGCCAGTAATTGGTGCAGTGCAAGTGTGGCGATGGAAGCGATTGCATACCATGTGACCCGTCCAAGACTTCGTCACCTAATAACAATGGAAATATCGCCAATGTGGGAAACAATCAAGGTGTGAATATTGATAGCAGCAGCAATGACGCGTCTTCCTCATCTTTTGCTCCCGTCGTTGCTTTGGCTGCAGTTGGTTCCACTATGATCTTGATGGCATGATTTTCCTCCTTCAGATCTCATAAAAGACTAGACTATTTTCGAATAAAATAGACAGAATATTTTTAATTTGCTTTAATTTATTTTGTTGCTGTCTTTACATTCTTTCACCTCTGCTTAAATAAAGACAGTAATGTTTATCACGGAAGGTTTACAAGACCGCCGACCTGTCTCTTGTTTCAGCTTCACGCTTCTTGTTCTATTGTGCGACTACCAGTTTAATTATTTTAAGTCACTCATCAATTAAGAATGGACTATAGGCGGCAGTTTGATAATGTAATCTTCTCCTATTAATGAACATGTATCTACAATGTTTTAATCATTGTGTAGTTGAAAGTTGAGTATGACAATGCACTGGATCAGCTGCAAGAAGTATAACAATTGTTGGATAAAACAGCCAATGAAAAGGTACCGCTTCTCAATCACATGTATGGAATCAATAATAAGCCTAATGTTAATGTAGAGATAAATAGAGGAAGAACATGAGAACATGGTGGCGGAGTGGAAGTAGCAACTTGATCAGAAAGCAGCCGAGTTCAATTAATTGAGGAGGCAATTCGCTCAGCCAGTGGCGGATGTTTCAGTGTTGAGAGCAAAGTATTTCGCTGAATTCGTTTAGGCGATCAAGAGCAGAGACGATTAGTATGAGAGTCAGACTGTGAAATACAAACAGCTCTACTTTCAGGTGCAGCAGGAATTGGTGGACTCTAGGCGCGCGTTTAAATAGACTGAGCAGGATTATTAGGCAACGCTGGAAGACATGGAGTCTATGCACCAGGCTGAGATTATTAAGCTGAGTATGCGTATAGATGAGTAACAGCGGGCACTGCAAGAAACATCGGCGCTTTCAGAGCGTTTGAAGAAAATGCAACGCGACAACATTGACTTGCAGGTGGCGAATAAGAATTTGCAGACAGAGCTGGAGAATGTTCACGCCTAATTCGCCGATCTGAAACAGAATCAAGAGTCGGAGAAACGATTGCACACTACCAAGTATACCGATTTATATGAACTGATTGAGCAGTAGAGACTGGAGAAGGAACAGGTAAAGAACTAGAACTCCACGTTGGAATCAGATTTACGCTCATAAATGAAAATTGTTCACGATTTGACGGATGAGATTGCCCGCGTAAAGTCTGAGAATGTGATTTTAGTAAACAAGTTGGATTAGAGTTCTCATACGCATAGAATGGAGTTGAGTAATTAAGAGATGATCCACGTTAAATCTAAGGTTGAACTGGAGTAATAATTGAACCAAATTAAACAGACTTTGTAATCGCAGTAGGCACTATCTAATGCGTAAGTTGGATGACTTCATTCGAAGGTGATTGTAATAATAATAAATCTACTTTATTGTCCACAGTAATTCCATAATTATCATATTCTTCAATCCAGATGTAAAAATTATTTCCTCATAAGATAAGGTCCACTAAAAAGAAGTTCAACTAAAGGCAGGAGCACTAGAACGGACACGGAAGGCCGCACCTAAACTTGCCAAGCCATATCGCAGAGGAGACTCTTAGCCTTTCTCTTTGGCCAACGCGTAACTGTCCAGGACTCTCTTGACAATAGAATTTGTCAATTTTCCTTGATTTCCGTCAACAGCTTGTATTTACTAAAGAGTTTACTGTAGGACACTTACGAATGCCTATGGTGATACCAAATCAGCCGTGTACATCATTAGAGAAGCCAGATCCTGCAGTAAATGCCCGCTGTAAGCAGTTCCACTCTGATTCTATCCAATAATGCCAGAGATCAAAGTCATCAGCAGAGGACTAAGACGTGTCATCATTACGTTACAAAGCACCATCTACTTTGAAGGACTTGCACCATTCGCTCCATTCTGATGAACTGAACTGGCATCACTTTAGGATGCTACCATTGATTCAGAAACTAGACGATTAGCAAAATCCAACAGCGACTCAAGAGCACTAACCTGCGTGGTATTCAGTCCGAATATGATAAAATCCACGACAGGAGTAAGCACAGCCTCGGTATAAAATGTTTACGACAATTATACAGTGCAAGCAGTCAATAGTCTCATAAAGTCATCAACAAGTTCCGGAGACTGATTGTTTTTATCCACAGAATTAAGCAGGAAAAAGCATTACTGCAGCATAGACTCCACCATTTGATTTACACTAGCTGTGGTGCCATATTTATAGACAAATCTACGCACAATATGCGATGAAATCCACAATAAAGCCGGATGATGTGTCAGCTGGAAACTCTGAGCCAACAGTGGACACAAAGTCTAATTAACAATAGCATTAAGTTGCGGATACTCCTCATAAGACACTAGCACTCTCTTAATCAACTTACACACTGATTCCATGGTATCATTCGGAATCTGTTTATAAGTCATCAACTACTAAAATATTGGCAGACACGAATCGAAGAGCTAAATACACGGATGCGGCTAATCAAGAGGGACTTTGGGACTGACTCTGCGAAAGAATATCCCCAATCGCTCCAGCAGAATGTCCACCTGAGAGAAGGATGCATTACCTACAGATTATTACTACTGCTATCCACCGACCAAGACAAAGCATAAAGAGTACAACTATTCACCTATAGGCTGACAAAAACTTTGGAGAATCTTTGTTAGATCTATATCAACAACGCCGCCTGATTGCTAAGATGTTAAAGGAGCACTGTTTACAATGTACGCTATAGCCTCAGTCAATTCCATAATCTCTGTGCGTGGAAGAGCAGTACCGCTGGACGTAGCACTAGAATACAACTGATGCAAGTCATTCAAGAATGGAATCATGTGCTTGCTGCAAGACTCACACAGATACTTCAATGCCAGAGCCGAGGCACTGCACAAATCCTAACCGCCAATCTTGAATCCACCATAGATGAAGTTCAAGTGCTCTTTCACATACTCTGGGTGACTATTGGTCCAATATGCGTACCTGCCCAGCATCAGAATAGACACGTATCGCAACTTACGAGCACCGAACGAATTAGGAAGTGCCTTCTCCACAGCCTCAGTAAGGTGTGGAACCATTTTAATTATCTTTGGCAGGATCTACTACTCATCTCCCACCTGTGCTGCCATCGTCCTCAGAGCAAATACAGCAGCTTCAGCATACTACCATTAACATACATTCTAACTCTGCTGCTACGAAAGACCAGCGACGAACTAATTCAGAGCTTGAAAAGGAATTTTCAAAGCCTCAGATGGACTGACAATCATCACACAATCTTTAATCACGTCTCCACCAGCGTGTCTGAAATCTCTAAATTCCTCCTTCTCCTCAGCAGTCATTCCATCACCATTCTAAGCCTAATCGCCACTAGAAGGATATTAAAAGCATTTCATCAGTGCACTAATGAGCTGCAAATGCAAATCAATGTAAGACTGGTGAAGTTGCGATATTTCACCAGAGCCTCCTTACTGCCCATCATTGCTGACGTTTCTATCAGAGTCTAGGATCACTCTAGTAAGCTCAAACCAGAAACCAAAAGTGATTCCAATAACGCGCAAATCTCGATCCTCATCGGGATCTTTGTGTTGATACTTGACACACTCTAGAACCATCAGCGGCAATCGTCCATAATCTCCAGTCTATTTCACTATGAACGGCATAAAGTCTTCGCCAATTTGAGTAATCAATCTGGTCAAGTCACGATGAATCTCATTGCTAATCTGCAATCCACCACCAAATACCATCTCGCACAACTACCACAAGTGATTAATAATACATAATCTGAATTCATTATACTAGAACGCTTGACCAAAACTATTGTTAGCATTATCATTATTACTATTATCAAGCAAATCTTCGCGTGCAGTTCTAGCTGATATTTCCAGTAATAAATCCGCAACAACTTCACAAACTTGGCCACAATCACCATCACCACTCTGAATAAATCTAGCCAAAGTACTAAACAATAAACTGAGCAACTACTTTGACTTGTCTAAACCGATAGATTAAACAGCAATTGCTTGAGTCTTAAACCAACTCAATAGGGTCTACACACCCAGCTCCACCATATCAACATCGGACGAACTCTGCTGCAATATGGTCATGGTAAGGTCTAAGACAACGCTAGCATTCTAGAATGATAATAACCGTCTGATACTCTGAGAATGTCGATCAGACTCATCATCTTTAACAGCAAGAGAGGCAGCAGTCATGGAAACTTCTTCAGGTAGAAGACGGACAAAGTCCAACATTAGCTCAGGCTTCCCACTCTGATTGAACTGAGAGCATATTTCATTAAATGCATCAGTCCAGTCGTATAGTCTCACGGCCAGGTGGATTAGTGCCACCATCAAATGTCTCTATATCACCTTCTGCTGACCACCACTAGACTGAGGCATCAACAGCAACTACAGGATGGAGTTCTTGAGTGACACTTTACTCTCTTCATTCAACTGGTACTGATCGTGGATGCATTTAGTCTTGATTATAGTGGCACCAAATACATTAAATAATACAGAATTCGCACCACCCTAGTCAGTGAGTAGAGCATTAGCTACCATCCATGCATCTTGATTACGCTAAAACTCTTCCAGCATCTAATTGGCCTGTCTCTTGATGTTGGAATCCAAATTAGGATTATACAACTGACTTATAGTCTCTTTCACCTGCAGAATCAACTAATCCATAATTTTATAACTTCTTATAGGTCCTAATGGTTAATAAAAATTCAGAGCTCAAAAGTTAATACAAATAGTTCAATTTATACCGTGACTTTGATATTAAATGGCAGTATACGGGCAGTAATAACAACTTCAAGTTGACAAAGTGACGGAGAAGGAAGGAAAGAACAACGACGATTGGGAACGGGCGAGTAAAAGCCCGAGAGTATTTCCACTGTAAATGCGCGTCTTGTCATGGCTTGAATGGAAAGAGAGAGAGAGAGAGAGAGAGAGGGAGTAAAGAAGTAAAGCGGCTCTCACCAGCGAATGTATGTGGTTACTTTACGCGCTTTGTTATGCATGTCACTCTTTTAAGAGTCACAGCGATCCGAATGTTGTAAAATATCTATATGTAGCAGGAGGTAGGCTCGCTAGAGAACCCATATCATTTAAAGTTACTAGCTTTACTAGAGAGTTCTTCTCATTTCAATGTTGTATCCCGTCGCGTGCTTCCGCCACTATTGAAGCATTCTTCGAATAGTTTCAAGGCGCTTGCTCCATCATTTAGTGTTCCTTCTGTTGTATTGTTTCTTTATATATACTTACAGAACTTAATTCAACTGTGAAGTGGTCCCATATATCATCTGCTAGATATTGCGCTCTGTATAGTCAGTCATCTAAAAAGTATAGCGATAATGTTTAGTGCACCTATAAGTGGATTTTACAGTTCACCCTCTTACAATATATGGTAATCTCATTAGACATATAGCGTCCTAAGATAGAATATTAAAGTTACATTCGATTTATTATAAATTAGTGTAGTATGGTGAGCGATTTCTTCTTTCCCAACTATGGTGGTGTGGAGAGTCACTTGTATTGTGTTAGTCAAGCATTGATTGCCCGCGGACACAAGGTTGTCATTATCACGCATTAGTATGATGAAGATCGAGTGGGTGTGCGCTACTTGACGAATGGTCTCAAGGTGTACTACCTGCCGCATATAGTCATCTACTAGTAGGCCACCTTGCCCACGGTGTATGGTCTATTCCCTCTGATGCGGTAGATTTTTATACGCGAATAGATCCAGATTGTTCATGCTCATTAGGCATTTAGTACCATTGCACATGAAGCTATCCTACACGCACGCACCATGAGTCTGAAAGCTGTGTTTACTGATCACTCTCTGTTCGGTTTCAGTGATACATCCTCTATATTGACTAATAAACTGCTCAAGTTCTCCCTTTCTGATATTGATCATGTCATATGTGTGTCGCACACAAGTAAAGAGAACACTGTGCTTAGAGCTGCTTTGAATCCGCATATAGTCTCTGTTATACCGAATGCTGTTGTGTCCTCTCAGTTTACACCTCCAACTGCTAGTGAGTTATAAGATATTAGGGAGCATGGTGTTATTCGCTCGCTCTATTAGAAATTAGGTCGATCTGATAATAATTTGGAGAGAACCGCACCTGATGATGTTAAGGCTGATTTGAATATTGAAAATGATGGAGATTATGGTAATTTCGATCAAGAGAATGTTGGAAATAAAGATGGAGCTATGTAAGAAGATTATGTCACTATTGTGATTGTCAGTCGGCTCACTTATCGTAAAGGTATTGACCTCTTGTGTGCTGTTATTCCAATGGTGTGTGAATTGGACCCCAGGATCCGGTTCATTATTGCCGGTGATGGACCAAAGAGAATTAATTTGGAGTAGATGAGGGAAAAGTATCAGCTTTAGGACAGAGTTGAACTGCTGGGAGCAATTAAGCATACCATGGTACGCGATGTGTTGATCAGAGGTCAGATATTCCTCAACACTTCACTGACTGAGGCTTTCTGCATTGGAATAATTGAAGCAGCAAGTTGTGGTCTTCTTGTGGTGTCCACGCGAGTGGGCGGTATTGTAGAAGTTCTGCCCAGATCAATGATTATGTTTGGCAATGATGACACTGAGATGGTTGATGTATTGATGACAGCCGTAGAAGTGGTGCGCACAGAGGGTATCGATCGTTGGCACTTTCATCGAGAGATTCAGAAGATGTACTCTTGGATGGACGTGGCTGAGCGTACGGAGCGAGTCTACTCATCCATACTTGAGATGCCCGATGTTCCATTAATTGAGCGGTTGCGAAGATTCTACGGGTGTGGAATGTGGGCCGGTAAGTTGTTTTGCTGTATCGTGGCCTTGAATTACATTTTCCTGCTCTTTTTGGAATGGCTTTACCCAAGATCTGATATTGATCTGGTACCTAAATTTGATCTGGCCGAGTACAAGGAGCGTACTAAATACAATAATAGCCGGTCCAAGTCTAATTCTTAATCCATAAAGTGAAAAGAATGGCATATTTAAAAAGGATAAATTCATTTAGTCTATCTTTATCAGTGTATTTATATCGGATACTCATGAATTTTTAGTCTATGACGAGGTGGTCTCTTTAGAAGTACTATCTTTTTTATTCTACTCAGCCTGCTGCTTTTACTTTCTCTCTTTGGCGCGCCGCTCCTTGTCTTTATGTCGCTTCACCTGAGACACTGCTTCCTTATAATACACAAAGAATGTGTGAAATACATCAAATAAATCTTCCCACCTTCTCTTTGCTTTCGAGCCTGGCAGATCAGCCACGGATTTATATGTGGCAGTGCTAAGAGTCGCTTCTTGTTACTCCTGAGCCGAGATTATATCATAATCTTCCGGGTTCTCTCCAAAATACAGAGCAGTGTCGATACACGCCTACCAACACTGAGCCCACCGAGCATAAAGCGTCTACAACCGAGATTGCATCTCTGTAATTACCGGCTCAGCATACTACTACTTCAAAGATTCAACGCCAGCAGTGTCGACCGCGAACTTGCCGAGAATCAATGAGATTTAACTCAATTACTTCTAAGATTACTATGAGTTTCTTATACCATCATCTTTTTCAATCAACTTTTTCATTCTAGTGTCCATAGCAAAGTCCTACCGTGACAGTTACACCAACTACTCATAATCCTACTATACCTCAGAAATAGAGCTAAGGATATCCGTCGTTTTGTAATCTTTGGCAACTAAGAGACCAATCTTCTCGAAGTGATCTGGCAACATGATCAAATCCGGAACTCCCCATAAAACTTCAACCAGATAATTCATCAACGTGGATTTGCCATCACGAGCTTTAACATCACGAAGTTTAGGCAGAGACTCAATCTTAAAACCAACCGCACGATCACCACGCCTACCAAATTAAGACTTTTTACCATATTCATAGTTGGTCATATTACCAAGACTGAGAACTGCTCTCAGAATTACCTTCAATCCTGAGTTGGTCTACAACTCTAACAACACTTTCTCAACTACATCAAGCTTTTACAGAATGACATCAACTTCGTTCCCTCCAGAATTACTCTAATTTCGCTATTAATCCTAGGACTCTAGACTATGAGCAGCGAGATACTTTAACCGGATGATAGATGAGTTGACCATAAGATTGACCACGGGATTCCTCTAATAAAATTCAATTACAAACAGATCGGAAAATGCAAGCCGCCGCAGTAGATACTCGTCCAGAGCAAATTCGCCACTTTCATCGTCCAAGAATGCTTTGGCTTTCGTCCGCATCCAATTCTAAATCTCTTGTAAGAGTTCCTAGTCAGGAAGTATTTTCTATAATGCCAGATAATCTTCCAATTCTAACTATACTTCACTTGTGTTAGCACACCATTCCACTTTCATATTAAGAATAATCACATGAAGTAGTTTAAGAAACACCATACTCTACAATGAAGATTGCGATACCTCCGTCCATTTAACATCAGGGGCTAATTCAGACACAGCGGTGTTGACGCTAGTTTCCACCAAAGACTTGCACTTTCTCTCAAATTTGCTTAGTACAATACTAATGTTTTTGGCTTTATTGGAGTCAAGTACAGATATCCTTTCAATTGACTGTTTGCCGTCACTCTTTTAACCATCCAACTTTTACTCTGCCAGTTGTTTCTTCTTTCTCTGCAATTCTTCAGGATCTTCACAAAATAACTCTTCAAACTTGTCAACATTTATAGAATCTCTTACATTCATCCACATACTGACTCTTTTATTCCTAGGCTTGGACTATGATGTTGAATCAGACTCTACCACTAGCTTGTCCTTTGAGTCGGTATTATCATCCACTTCGTCATCTTTCTCTTCCAATTATTAACTGTCAGCATCAACGTCGCCATAATCATCGTCAACATCTTCATCAGAATCCTCCATCCATATAGTCTTCTTACGTCCAATATTTGACAACGCTTGCAAATCTTGCTACTTCAAGGCATCCCAATGAAGTGTTACTCTTACATGCTTTCTATTTAAATCAGGGCCTGCTGCTCCACCAGGCGCGATACCACCAGCCATCGGCGGAGGAGGAGGCAAAGGAACACCACCCGCGGAGTGCACAGGCATAGGCGGAGGTGGAGGAACACCACCAGGAGGTTACACAGAATTTGATGTGACTTCTTCAGTCTGGCTAACGACAAAACTGCCCCCTTGAGTTAATTAAGGCATTGGTGGTGGTGGAGGCAATGATGAGGAAGACGCAGATGGTAATGCTTCTCTCACAGGAGATTACTATTTATCATTGACTTCCTTTTGATGCAATTGGCCGTCTTTTCTATACGAGGAAGCATCCTACTAATCATCCTGAACATCGTCGCGTAGATCATCATCTCCCTTCTCCTACTGACGACGAGTTTAGTAAGAGGGAAGTAGACCATCAATTACAGACTCATTAGAAACGGGTAACTAAGCCTCTATAGGACTTGTCACAATCAGCTCATCATATACAGACTACAAAGTAGTCTAATCATTCCGATAATTCTCATAGTAATATATTATACATTCTAGCACGAGCTGCAAATACAACTTCTTTGGTAGGTCGACAGCTAGAAAGGAGTGGGCATCGTGTATCTAATTTCTCTGCATACATAATGCAAGCTTGACAATGAGCGGATGCCACCATTAATGATGTTAATTATTAATCTCTTGCTGTTACTACTACTCTTACGATGAATTATCCCCTAGTACGCTATAAAAACCATTAATAAACCATTACTAGAGGGATTGATTCTCAAAAATCTGCTTCTGCGGCAAATTCGCCCCATTCTCAAAACACTTTTACACATCTTCCTGCGTCTTTTTCAAATCGCAAGTCATTTACAAATCTACAAATATAGGGAGATCAGAGTTGCCAGGAGCTTTTAGAAATTTCCTGACTTATTAAAGATCCAACTAGAGATCTTATGAAACTGGCTAGCGACAGAATATAAAGCACAGCTCTGAATCAGCCTACACAGAGCACTGTTCAAGAACATTAGTCACTCCACGCGTAGCACTCAGCGCCTATTTACTTGCTGAAAGCGTTTACTACGACAGAGTATCTGTCACCACCGCCATTTCTTACTTCTCATCCTATTCTTCATCCAAGTACAATCGCAAATTTTCTATAAATACCAAATCAAGACAGAAATTATCCGCAAATTGAATCGGCGACTAGGTATTAGATGGATCCAAAGCTGAGGTAAACAACAGTTTACCGACAGTAGAATCGATACTAAAATCATCATCCACGGCCACATCGGGGCTGTGCATCCGCACACTATCATGATCAGACTGAGGTGACAGGGCTTTCTGCACAAACTGACCAATATTGGCAGCCAATTAACTAGCTCTTCGACTTATGGGACTCTAAAAGGCTTTGCTATTAGAAACTCTAAACATACCAGCACCATTGTCACTGATCATGAAAGGAAGCATGGTATAAGTGCAAAGAGGAACAAGAGAACTGGTGGCATCATCAAAATGATTAACAACAAGTTCCAGCTTTGAATAAGAGCCATCAATAACAAAGCCGCCGCCTGCACCACTAGTTATCGCATCCAGAGACGACTCATTAGATCCTTGTTATAAACGAGAGCCAAGACTGTTGAGACGAAAGAAGACGAAATCAGAGTCAACATACACGGGATCATCATCCTCCAAATAGTCATTTAATGTAAACTAAGACTCAGATTAATACTCATTAAGCTGAGACTCCAGTTGAGGTTAATCTAATGAACTCCTTCTTGAAGATGATTATAACTACTACCCGTTGGAGTCTGCGATGGCTTCCTTTGAAGACAAGTCTGTCAGAATACTATTCACAGAATATGATCCAGTCAATCGCGACTCTGGTCTAAGTGACTGAGAGCCTCTACTATTACGATCAATAGACAATTTACGCTTCTTCAAATTCGCTTGATGGATTTGGCTACTATAAAGCAGCTATTTCTCATTTGATATTTTAATTTGACCATCTCCATCATTCTAGAACTTGATTCTTTGCCCATATATCTCAAGTAGAGGTTTAACTTTACGATCACTTTGCACTAATTTAGGCACGCTATTCACAATAACTTTATGAAGAACTAAAGGACTGTCATTAAATACTGACCTATTAATACTCTGAGGCAATATAGGAGAATCATTTAGAATCAACTACAACCTCACTCCAAGAAAGCCGCATCTCTGAGCAAATGAACTAAGCTCAAGAACGCCAGACGACGTATTAAGATGTTCAAGATAATTAGTGAGGCCAGATTACAGAGTTATCACGCCAGATTGAGGTAGAAATAATAAATTGATTGTACCTTGAGCCAGAATAACTTTTGAATAAAATTCAGACTCACTTGCAGTCTATTTCAGCTGGGACTAAAATTGTGTCGAATGGCCTCCATTGTCATCAGACTATAGAGACGATTATTTTGAAGGAGTGCTTTATAAACCAGATCCAATCTGTGACTATCTTCTCAAAAATGCAACAAGCCGTATTTCAATATCATCATTAAGCTTAGCGGCTTACGTTAATCTATGCATTTACTCAAACAACTGTTGCTAATCCTCATCGTCTTCATAAAATCCACCATTAGCAATTTGCAGCACAACTAAAGAGGACCATACAGTCTCATCTTTCATCCGCACCTCAACGTGAACATTATCTATATTCTAGCCTGCACTTGATGAAGAACCACTGCCCATTAATACGGCAGTATGAACACCGAGTAAATAAGCCTCTGAGCGTGAATTTGATATCAAATGCCGATTGACCAACAGACTTTATAAGTATAAAGTATACAGATAATCTTGAGGAGTCTTGACACAACTGAACACACTCTACCATTTGCCATAATTATAAGCTTTCAATAGATTAGCAACTAGAAAAGACCGGTCTCCATTCAAGCAATTTATAGCCACCATGCCTAATTTATGTCCCGAAAGCAGTTGATTAAGAGCATTAATCAGGTTGATCAAATGCAAAATACCATCTAAATCGGACTTGAATGGCATGTGGTACACAAAATACTACGGTAAATCCTTTTCAACAATCAGAGACGCAAGATTCAGTTATTTAGATGCATTTTAATCTTATTGCAACTACTATATTGAATTCGCAGACATATTAAAACTGTACTCTTTATGAGACAGATTGAGCAGGATGATTATGGGATTCCGAGTATTACCGAGCATATCCTTGAGAGCATATAGCAAATCCTTAATATAAACTCTATTAGAATCTTTCTTAGTCACTCTCTACCATGGGTAGGGAGTTAGACAGAGAGAATCCGTAATCCTGGCAATCAATGCTCTAGTAGTAGATAATCGTTTCTGATCAGCAGTAGTATTGTGTTTAGAAGTTGATTTGTCATCATTGATCTAACTATTAGTGGTACTATTATTATTATTCTAACTATCCCCAGTTGAAGGTGTATTCAAATTCAAACTTTTGCTAAATCTACTAAACCACATTATAAAGTACCACTGTTATGAGTGAGATCAAAATAAATTCAAATCTCAAAGTTTAACAATAATGGAAGGAAAGTAGTTCTGAAAGAATAAGAAGAGATCTTTGGTGAAACGTAAAAAGAAACTTTACAATGTAAAATGAGACATGAATATATACGCGCATTAAAAATAAACATCATTTATCATTTTTAGAATCGTTGGCGGCATCTATAAACTCCTCCAAATTTTAATCTTGAGTTATTCGCGTCACAGACTGTCCTTTGGAGCGCAGAATATTCTCCACATCATTCCGCCGCGGATCTTGTTGATCGTGAAACCAACCGAGTCTATCCGCGACGAGATGCAGCGCACCGCACGCCTTTTCCTTGTCGTGTTCGTATAGAATGGTCTTCATTACTTCTGAATCAATACCACTACTTGACATCTGCTGTTGATTGCCACTATTTAGCATCTCATGCAAAACACTTTCACCAGAGCATTTGACCAGTACAACACCTTTTGTGTATGCAAGTTTTGATATAAATTTAGTAGTTCTCACCTGGCACTAATTGCATTTGAATGAAAATAACATTTTCGCATCCGTTGTTTTCTCATCATTGACTGCTTGATCATTTATATTCTGTGTGATATGTATATACTTTTGAGGATGATAGCGATTAAATACAGTGCCCGGTATTTTTGAGCGATTACATAATTTATGACCAGTATATTTGAGCATTGCGCGTAAAATGTATATATCCAAAGCCTTTTCCACGCGCTGTGTGATATCGAGAGAGAGAAATGAAAGTGGTAAAAAGCGATTTTTCGTTTCATTTTTGCTTGAAATGCCGTTCGAGTTGTTTCAAATCTCTCCTTGGTTGGTCTAGGTGAACGTTTTACTGTAATTTTTCTTTTTCTCAACCTGCAGATATATTCATTGTAGCATTGTATGTACTCAACTGCTCTAAACGATAAACCATGATTACTGATGATAGATACTCAATAACACGCGTCTAGAAGTTGAAGCATTATCTATACTAATTTGGATCCCTTGGCCCACATGGCAGACTATCATGTACCATACTACTGAATTAATAGTATAAAACTGCAAATTTGAAAAAGAGAACGCCAGTTGATGATTGCCATATTGAATATTAGAAATAAGGACAGAATATTCTTGCGCATTAAGTTAAGGATGAAGTATCGACACTGAATAACCAAAGTGATTAGCACGATAATATTGCTGATGAAAAGTTAGTTGTATAATGCATGCCTATTCTAAACAAAGCACCTGATGAGTCAGTCGATGCACTTAAGCAGCAATAAGAGTAAACTGTTGTTGAAATCCACTAAAATAATGCTGATCTAGTGTGTAGTACTGATAATCAAATCTCGCTCAGACTTGATATTGATAACTCATACACTCCAAAAGAGTCTCAGCGATCTAAAGTCTAGTTGCTGTAGAAATCTAATTCTTCATTTGGTAAATTGACTGAAAGTACGAAATCGTAATGTTCAGCTGTTGGTAGCCGCATCTCTAATAATTAAGCAGGCGACTAATGCGATGATCCTTTTGGATTTAAACTAGACATCAATAGTGAGGCGATTGCTGATCAATAAACTTTAAAGACAAATACACAGTCTATGATATCAAGTATCAAAAAAAGGTTGTCTCAACCGCCGCAATTTGAGGATGCTCTCAATAAGAAACCTGTCGACGTTCCTAGTATAGTGCTTCCTCCTGATGAGCACCGCGTATAAGGTGAGACTCTGGGTCATATTGCTGACATTCCTCCATAAAGTCATATAATTAATTCGACTGTATAAAGCAACTAAACTTTGAAAGATTAGTTAATTTGCGATGATCATATGGACACGGAAGATGATGAATTGAATGATATTTTCAAGTTTATTGAGGGCGATATATCAGCGGTTCATGAGAATGCTGACGAAGACGATCTCTTTGAATCTGATTTGTGAATAGTAATATACATTTGGTTAAATAATAAAGCTAAATATTTGGAAAATATTGCTACCACTTACGAAACAGATTTCTTTACTTTTTACAGAGATTGTCACACTCAGGACAGGTGGAGGACGCGACCTAAAACCAGTTTGTAATCTTAGAATCACACTGCAAATCGCTTTCCAACTAGCTCTGATACTTAATATAGCTCTCATTAATGTGTAGAGTAAATCGTATGTAAGACTCAACTGTACTAAGTGTGATAACCGATAATTTGTATAAAGTGCGGATCCACTCTTTTTTAGTTTGAAACTGTTGTAGAATGTGCGGATCCGCCTGGATGGTAGCATAGGAGGCACGACGCAAGTAAATAATATTGAAATCATGAACGAATAGGCTTTATGCGAGTGGTTAGCTCAAATTTTTATTAAAGTCTATAACGCCTTTTTCACAGAGATACTGGGACGCGATTTGCATAGTGCACTCAATTCCACCACGGCACCATCTGCTTCTGATTATTAGAGAGTGGCAATGCTCATTGAAACTTGCATGTTTGTAGCAGGTGTTGATTAGTATTCGTAGTTTATATCTAAGCTATTGGCGAGTCTACTGATGTTGGTGGAAGAACTGACAGCGGTCAGATACTGTGCGCGTTTTATGCGACTGTTTAGGTTGGATCCTTAGTCGTTGAGAATATCAACTGAAGACGTTGGACGCTGCGTATCACGCGCTGGATTGTTGGAGCAGCTAAGCCCGACATTGCTGATGAGACTGGCATACGAAAGCCATTATATTACGAGCACACTGAACATACTGTAGACCTTTTAGCAGCTCTATTGTAACCGGCAGCCCACGAATTAATTGGCTTGGGTGGAAATGATGGTGTTGGAGAAGTACCTTCACAAGGAGGATTCCGATTCTGCCTGAAGCTACAGAACAAAGCTAATTTAGATGAACAAGTATTCCATCCTTTCTTAATTCCATATACACGATCTTAACATCAAGATCCTAAAATATTGCATGCTCAAGTCAGCAGAAGATTAAATCTGGCCTCCAAGGACTCTTAGACGTGGGTGATCGACAGTGGAGCGAGTAAGCATTACTCGTACCATAAAATGCGGCTTTCGGTCATTCAAATTTAAGAGTTTAATAGTGCCCGAATCGCATATATGAGCCAGATTATGCGTTCTTTGAATAGTGTGTCAAAGAAGACTACGCTCATTACATTGATGCCATAAAAGTGCTGAATAGTAGAAGGGTGTCCAAAGAAGGAACTTTGTAAAACTACGAAAGTGTATATTACCGTCTTTGTGGAGGGAGGATGTGCTAAAATTATCATTGAATCCTGAGAGAGCATACAGATGATAAAGTAGGCACAAAGATAGCATTTTTCCACTACTAAAGTATTTTTAAATTTCTGAACTCATTCAACTCAATACAAACGAAGTTGAGAAGTTAAATGAAATGTATTGTAAAGACTCTTAAAGAGCAATCATATGTACAGTACTCATCAAACTACTCTACCTGACCTTCGTGACCGGGCAGAATCCAAAAACTTTGACGGAGAAGTTGGCACAGCTGACGGTGTCTTCTAGTTTGCAGATTAACGTTATTGACTATATTTGGACGCCAGCGGATCTATAGCTATTACTTAACTATCGACATTCATCGATGACACGCGTTTACTCGGCACAGGAGGAGGCAAATCGACAATCAAATCAGCGCTCTGCTATCCTTAATCAGCGTATAAACTGTCAGGATTTACAGGGCCGTTGTATAGATATGGATCTACCCAATTAGACTATGCTGGAGTGACTTGCGAAGGTTACTGTACAGAAGGCGCGATCTGATTACGCTATATGGATCCAGCAGGATAATTAGGATTGTATCCCCGAGGTCTGTTGTTATTGTTATTATTACCACTACTACTTTGAGTGCCATTGGAGTTGAAGCGTTGTGATGCAGGTACCTAATTTTTACGTCTGGCAATACAGCTCCAGATAAAACAGAATAGAATTAGGCCAACTACACTTGCCAGTACAATAGTTATTGCCAAATTATCTTGCATCCATCCGACAAAGGAACTCCAACCTGATTGATTACACTATCCAGCTTTACACGTACCAGAATATCCACATGCTGTACCATCGGTGAAGAAGCCCGCAATCTAGAAACATTATCCTCTATCGTTCTAGCAAAACATTGCGCATTAATTCTTAAATCCACGACATTCACCAGTAATTCCTGCAGTTTCGCCCCGGAGAGAGCATTAATAGTCTCGTGAGGTACAGCTGCCAGATGCACAGTACCCACTTTCACCAGTGGCATTGATAGAACATTGTTATCTATCAGGTAACTTCTCCACGACAGGACAAACACCAGACTGACCATCACAAAATTGATTCTTGGAACACTGATCAGGCGCAGTAAAACACTGAGTTCCTTGTGATTTCAATTGACAGTTTTGACAACATTTGCCATTAGAATCCTCACATCTGGCTCCATTCTTGAGCTTACAAGTGGCACCATCACAGCATTACGAGTTCTTACACGTATTACCCTCAGGTGCACCGCAGTCACACTCTTCACCAGATTCCAATATACCATTACCACACTGCTATTCAGTTATAGTCTTTTATGAGTTGGGATTCTGCAGACACGTGGCAATGATGGGATACTTTTAACATATGGTAGAGACGGAGCACGGCGAGAAGGAATCGGTACTTGAACTGTCTGACGGATGCATAAGATATCGGCCCTGACAATCACACTAATCCTGACATGGACAACATCCCTGCCGTATACCACTTGAACACTCTGTCGATGAACAATCATGATTAGCACCAAAACTATGCCCAATCTCGTGAGCCACCACGGTCCAACTACTCGGCGATGGAGTGGATATACATACACCAGAAACGAATTCATTCTCTCCATTCACTTATTAGCTGAAAGCCTACCGCTCACACACCATGTTCAGCCAGCTGATTCCAAGCGTGCAACTGCGGCCAGCCTCACAACTTGAACATACAGATTTGAGATGCCAGAGACCGTAGTTATCCTTCTACTAACCGCGCCACTAAGCAAAATCATTCAATCTCCTAGATAGTGGATAGTTACTACTACATTGTCTATTCCAAGACTTACCACCGGATGTATCACACGATGATTGTATGCTCGTCTCCACAATACCCAGTGCAATATTCAACTATTACTAATACAGAGCAGATGCTTGATTAAATTCACTAACTATTTACTAAAGAACGGCCGTAGAATCTCCGTTAAAATTATTGAAATAACTACAGTCAGCAGCAACTCCGAGATAGAGCACTTACAAATTAGTAGGGCAACCAGCACTCTACCTCTTTCGCAAATGCACTCCATAATCGTTATCAGACACCTGGAGCCGCAACTTTTATCTGACATGATCCTCTGCGTTGTACCTGTTAAAATGTAGGTGCTCTGATCCACAACCGAAGGAAGCCGACCCGTCGTGAGAGGACTTATGCACAGGCTCTCCAAAATCCTTCATGCTGTATATAATAGGACCATTATAATCTGGTGCAAAATCTGGCAATACGTCAGAGGATCGCCTTGAAGCCAGATAATGTGAAAATGATTAGATGGTAAAAGTGTCTTGTCTATAAGTGAACGACCCACTAACACTTGATACAACATTCTCATTAATAAAACTACTACTACCACTACCAATGCGGGGACAAGGAGCAAAAGTTAGACGCGCATCACCAACAGACAATGAAGATACCAAATCTTACGCTCCGTCCTCATCAGCAAAATCATCATCCATCACGAAATCTGAATCGTCTCTGCTCAGCACATGACCGTGAAAGTTACATAGTACGTCACTCATTTTGATTACATTAACAACTTTGCCATTATCACCGTACACTTTAGCATTAGCATCCGGATGTAGAATATTCTAATTAGGATGCATGTGAAGGTAGAAAGATTGAGTAGGAGTCAGTTTTATTATTAATCTAAAGTATTGCAACTTGTCCCCATATGAGAGGGATGGAGTAGACTTGTGCACATATGGTTCAATCTTTACCGAGAGCGGCTATTAAATGCTGAGGAGAGGACCTAGAGTGTCTTTAATGTCGTGTCTGACATAAGATTAAGAAGCTATTGTACCAATACAGCATACCATCAACGCGACCAAATATTATTGAAACATGTTCATCATTATTTGAGTTTTCCTAGAATTTAATAATAAAGAAGTAGATCACAAATGACGTCAACCTTATAATTAGGGAATTGAAACTCGATTCCAATCAGGAAGAAATTCGATTAGTGTAACGTTCGACATTTAGACAGCCGCCAAGAAGGGAAATTCAAAGTTGTGGCGCTTCCGTTGTCAAGTGGCTGAGAGACTTTCTGATTTGTTTTAGTTTCAAACGCGTTCCATCACCTTTGCCTGTAGTTTTGTATTATAGGCTGGGATGGCGTGTTAATAAGACAGCACCTGTAATTAAAGTGTTCATCGATTCTATCAATATACTTTATATGTATTCAGAAATCATTTTTCTTCAGTCTTGTTGGATTTAGTATCGCTCGATGTTCCCGCTTTGGACGAGGATTGGTTTTTACGCATACTAAAAGTTGCAACTGACGGAGATAGAGGGCTATAGGCTGAAATTCTTGCAGAGCTGAGTCCTTTTTCTGCAACTGGGGCGTTGTACTGTGTGTTCAATGTCAAATTCTTACCATCAGCTTTCTTTGACATTTTCTTCTTTAATTATGATTTGATACTACTTTTGTTACTACCAGAGGATGGCTATTGTTATTATTGCGTCATCTAGTCGCCCAATCCTTCATCGCGATCAAATATAGTGGATTGATCATCGCCCTCAACACTATCATCTTATAGTTGCAAAAGATTTTACTACGAGTATGAGGATACCATTTTAGGACGGGAAAGACTCGAATTAATAGAGAATCCTGCCAAACCAAGTCCCTAGATTTTCTAGTACCGGCGGAGATGTTTGTACGCTACACCCAGAAGTAGAGTACCACAAAACACAAAGATGATGATGAAAAATCCACTGTGATCATTGATAAAGCCAATAAATGCGCTCCATCCACTCTGTACACATTTTCCTCTCTCGCAAACTCCACTCAGTCCGCAGGCGGTTCCGTCATCAAAAAACGAGCCCTGCACTTCAATGCAACTACCAACAGCCCCGGTGGCGCGACAAAACATGGAGCATTAATTGGAATGACCAGGACACTCGCCCACGACACCATTTAGCTGTTTCATTAAGCACTGGTAATTTCTGCTTGTACAGTATCCTCTAGCACATTAGCCGGTCATATTCTTACTGGAGATATAACATTAAGACAGATCAGGCTATCTGGCATCTTATGGACAATCAGCACTGATACCATTACATTAGTCATCAATATCACACACTCCAATTGCTTTTCTACATACTTCCCCAGCTTTCTTTGGTCTACATTAAGAAGTGCAGCATTTCTAATTAAAAGGATCGCACTAGGCACCGGGTTTTAATTTACATGTACTTGCATCACAACAAGTACTTTAACTTGCAGTCTAAGATCCAGGACGACCAACATCACACTCTTCACCCGACTCTAACACTCCATTGCCGCACATATTCGCCGTTAGTGAGCGTTGTGTATTAGGAGCCTTCAAACACTTGGACCAGCTATCTTTAGCAGCGCAAATCATGTTAATAGTACAAGGTGAAAAGGTGTTGGATGTACCAGCTGACGTGGGACTCATCAAATATTTTGCTTAACAGTCACACTACCCACCGCTTCCACAAGAGCAACACGGACAATTTGAGTAGCCATTGAAGCACTACTTGCACGCGTCAAGACTAACACATCCACCACAGCCAGCGGAGCAGTCATGAACACTAGAAAATGTATGAGCGATTTCATGGGCCAGCGTTGCCCATTCAAACCAAGACGAGGAGACAACAGCAGTGCCAGACAGATACAAGTTAGAACCGGTTTTCTATTAAACAGAAACCGTAGTCTGGCACGCTGAACCAAGCCAAGCAACGCCAACAGTCTAACCAAAACTGCATTTAGTCATAAGGATAAAGAGACCGGAGGTAGATTTTTGGTCACCTCTCCATTTCGAAAAGTCACTTAATCGCGTTATCATTGGATAATCCTCTCGGCATGGTGTATTCCAGTACTACCCCTCATCAGCATTGCAGGTTGTCTGTATATTAACGGAGCCTATCGCCAAAATAATATTGAATGTATCCTAATAAAGTTGAGATGCCTAATTGACATTAGACAGAATCTACTGAAGAACATCCTGAGTATTGGAAAACAATGAGAAATAGCTACAATCAGCCACAATATCAACAACCATGGTCATTGGTGATGATAAGCATTTACCAGACTGTCGTCGCACTACACGCTGGTCACCGATTCTAGATAGAATTTACTAATGCAAACTGGAATGAACCGGATCATTCAAGTCCACACCACATGCTGTGTGTAAATCCCCATGAGCACCATGCTACTTGTCTTCCCGAATCAATATGACATCGACCGATTGTCTCAATTTCTGCTGCAACTTGGGCAGTTTATGAATCGCCACGTGCTTCTAATATTGTTTCACTGTCAAAATCTGAAACGATTCCTGAACTTGATCGCTCAATCCGCGAATACTGAGCACCCCGTTGAAAGTGTCATCGTCGTCATTGAATGATATCCTGACCCATCCGACTGTGAGATTATTTTCAACCACTTTTCCAGAGTATGGGTACAGTTCATATTCTGATATTCCGTATTACTCAACATTAGCACCGTCTTCTTGATAATGAATATAAACTTGAGCATCAGTGTGCACGACTTCATTAGCAGGTTTCAAGTGCAGTTCATATAGACGACTCTCAAAACCAAGTTCTACTTGAATAAAATCATTATCTGCATTCTCTGTCAGTTTAAATACTTCCGGATGAATTATATTATCGGTGGAAATTACATGGCCTACAAATTCCCGGATTAAGTGGTTCCTATACAAATTATACTACAATACTTACTAGCAAAAATTAGAGATAGCAAGGCATAGAAATAGGTGCTTTTCAACATTTTGATATATACAAATTCAAGTTGTCTATGATGATTATATAAAGAAAAGAGGATATTTGCCTCATATCAATGATCAAAGACTGACAGGTTGTGGTAAGGGGAGTTTACCAACACAGTTTGGTTGTCATGGTGATTCAAGAAATGGCTGTATAAAGCAATCATGATCAATTGAAAGACAGGGATCCATATAGAATATAATCTAACACATCATTTTTTCTAATCCGCATTCACTTTGCTAGAAGTACTCTTGCTAGATGCAGATGCAACCTTATTTTCAGGTGATTTCGCTCCGGCTGAAGTAGTCTTTTACTTTAATACTTTGACTGCGTCTTTGGCAAACACGTAGCTCGCTCCAGATAGAACAGTAGATGCAGCGACAGTATATTACATGGTAGACAGAAGCCAATGAGACTCCACACCGAATATCACAGGTGCGCTTAAACTAGATCCCATTAGAACTAACTGAAGAAACGTGTTATATTTGGATATCTAAGTTGGTTTAATCTCTACCGAAGGGATCGTGGGATCAATGTATTTTTTAAACGTTCTCTACACCATATCAATACAATAATCATAAACATGAACTAACAATGAGATGTAAATTACCGGTTTGGAAAGAGACATATACCGATAGACCATCACGGCTGCAGACAATAAGACATCGCGTCCAACGATCAGAGCAGCCAGATACGCTACACTAACAAGAACTTTAGACACTTACGCGTCAAATCAATCAAATACTTACTGGGAAGTAAACTGGTGGTGGCAAGCGATAGCGTAACTGTGGTCATCAGCACTTTATCCGCAAGAGGATCCAATACTGTTCCCAGATAAGTCCTCTGATTGAATTTTCTAGCTATATAGCCATCCACTAGATCGGTCACGCTAGCAAAAGCGAATGCTCCAAGCGCAAATTTATAATCTTGCGCGTAGATCCAATATCCAATAGCCGGCGATAATAGCAGCCTGGACATTGTCAGCATATTAGGAATGGTTCTGATATCTTCTTTCAGCATCTACATAATTATGGTCAACTCAAAAAGTCTATATAGAATCAATAATCAATTACATCTTTAATGGAACGCTGCGACTTCTCATCACTATTATTGTTATTGTCAGAATTGCTTGTTTGGCTGTTATGTCTGCGACCAGTCACTATCGGTGACAGCAAAGACCTTTATCTTACAGCATTTGATAGTAAAGATACATTTCTCGATATAACATACCGATTCCTAAGTGGATGGCAGTTCAGTAATCTCTAAGCGCTCATGTTACAAATTCTTTAAATCAATCAGGGAGATCAAGAAAGGTAAAAGCAAATCAGAAAGATAAAGGAGCATTATGAAATGTTGGACGTGAATCACTTTCTCTTGTAACGCCGAAAATTAGATTTACCGTAAGCGGAAGACTTCTTTTTCTGAGCGTATGGCTTCTTGGCATTCGCATAAGTGTAATTGATTTTGATTATATCATTACCATCAGGATCGACATCGCCGCCACCATCATTGTTGTGTAAATTGATATGATTTCTGTACGCCTCCGCCTCGTGTGGTGGAAGTTAATCTAGCGGTGTGAATCCTTTCAGAGGAGATAGTTATTCACTCTCAGAGAAGAGCCTGCCATTCAAATCGCAATTAGATCTACTAGTTAAAGATTTGTTTTGATTCGCAGCCGACACGCCATCAACTTGAGAATCCAAGACTATCACGCTTGAGTTTTAAGATTCGAAATCCAAAATATTGTTCAAATCTTCAGTAGATAAGTTGTCCAGCTAGTGGTAAAAAGAATCCCTTGATGATGATTTAGGATGTGCTCTGGTAGATTCCTCACCTCCCTGACATTCAGCTGCGTGTTACACGATAGACTTGTCATCAAACAATTTCTAACACAGAGGACACTCTACTCGATTAATAACATTGTTTCCTTTTTGACCTTCTTGAGTAGTAGTAGTATCAAGTGGTATAGAATTTAAGGAAGTACTTGAGGTAGAATTGTTATCAGTAGACGTGGATAAAGAATTATAACTTAATTACACTCTCTAAGTGGCAGTACCAGAAGAACTTTATTATACATTCTCTTTGCCGATGCTGTTGCTGATATTCTTGGTTGACAGTCGATTCTTGAAATTCTTCTTTTATGATGCAGGGCCAACAACTACTGATGAACCATCGTCACTCAGTAAGTTAACGCATTGAACGGCCTTCATGATTACTTACCTGAAAGATGTATATCACAACGGGCAGAAGTAACCAATGATGATCGTTGGAATTCTCTCAACAATTCAATTGTTTCAGCAGCAGTCTCCTCAAAAGACGAAACATTTGACGCGCTTTATCAATGGAATCTTTATCTCCCTTGCAGTTTCACATTGCTCTGAAACGATAATTTCACGTTTCAGTTCTTCTATTCCTTTAACTTCTTTAGAAACTTTCTATCAACTGCAATACAGTAATACCTTAGTCTTCTTGGTAAAACTTATAATATTTTTCTAGTCAACATATTTATCTAGTCAGAGATACTATGCCGCCAATTAAAAGAAAACTTGAAACTAATAGTCAGAAAGGTACACCTTCCAAGAAGAAGACCAAGGTTGTGACAGATGTGTACAATGAAGCTATGGAGAGACTATCTGCCAACTATTCATTACTGGACGGAGCTTTTCCTCATAGAGATCCTCATCTGGCATAGATTAAGCAACACTTGAAATCTGCTATTTAGGATGGTACTGGCTGCTGCATATACATTAGTGGTGTTCCGGGAACTTGTAAGACGTCCACTACGCGAGAAGTGTTGCGGTAGTTGAAGTGTGATACGGAAGAGCCACTCGAATTTCGTGACTGTGAAATTAATGGAATGACTTTGGCTGATCCAGGTATGGCATATACTTTACTCTGGAAATGTCTTGCTGGTGACTCTTAGAATAAGCGCAAAGTGTCAGCTAATCAGGCCCAACATTTACTGGACGACTACTATCATCACACTGGAGGCTCTGGTATAAAGAGTACCGACCTATCTCCAGTCGTAGTTGTCATGGATGAGATGGATCAACTTATCACCAAGAAGCAGGATCTGATTTATAATTTCTTCAATTGGCCTAATCTGCCTGTAAAGTCCAAGAATCGTCAACATGCTCCTCTGATTGTGCTGGCCATAGCTAATACTATGGATCTACCTGAACGCACTCTAACTAACAAGAATAATTCTAGGTTGGGATTGAGAAGAGTGGAGTTTATGGCTTACACTTACGAGTAGATTGAGCAGATATGTCATGATAGAGTAGGCAATCTTCTACTTGATTAAAAAGGTAAAACTGATGTTAAATTATTCGAAAGTAATGCTATAACTCTATGCGCCAGACGCGTGGCTTCAGTTTCTGGTGACGCTAGGCGAGCTCTAGAAATCTGCCGTCGCTGTGTGGATGCAGCGCGTACTAATGAATCTGCCGTCACTGTTCAGCTGGTTAATGCCATCTATGCTTCCATGTACTCCACTCCAACATCCATTTTCCTGAAGCAGGCTGCATCACTTCATTAGAAAATCACTTTATGCGCCATTTTATATCTCATCAGCCAGTATGGAGTATCAGATGTGGCCCTGGGTTAACTCTTTAAAAAGGCTGTCGGTCTGTGTAGATCTCATAATGTATCCCCTCCCTCATATAGTAGTTTTGTATCAGTGGTATCTTCTCTTGGATAGCTGAGAATTCTTATTGTACAGTCAAAGAATCAGCATGGCTTCAATGATGATCTCTCGCTGTAGATATGCCTGAACGTTCCAGAAGAGGATGTGAAAGAGGCAATTCAGAGTGATGAGACGGTGAAGTCATTCTTAAAAAAGTGATAACTCACAATTTCTAGTATAATGAAGATGATGACGATTGATCAATATATTTCATCAAACGGTTCTAGATCATTAAAGCACTTGTCAAATACGCTATCAAGTACTTGTTCAGCATTATCGCCGCACACTGGATTCATTTTGATAGAGAGCAGTGCGCGCCGTCTCACACAATCCTAATGCTTCTTGGCCAACCTGAAATCCCATAAATGACCGCGACCGAATTCATTCCAAATGCGGCAATCACCGCTCAAGTTGGCAGCCCTGATCTCTGAGCAGGCATGATGCGCGCAATTAGATTCCCACTCCACCTTGGCCCGACAGTGATCGAACGCGTGAATAGTCTCGTGCACCATAGTTTCCGCCATCTAAGTTTCTGTTTATAACCGATTCTCGCAGAGAACGATCTACATGATTAAGGTGTTCAATCAGAACATCATGATCAATACTCGTGACTTGTAAATAACCTTACACCTTCATTTTGCGCGAAATGCCCGCCGACAACATCTTCACAAGGCCTGCAGATAAAATGTTGATCTTTCATGGCGCATGATATTTTCTCCATCTAGTTCATCATGAACTTCATAACATTATCTACACAACACGTTGATCGATGTCTCGTCAATAAAACGCGTCTCGATGTATAAAATATTACTGTGTTTAAGTATATTTCCCTTCCATTATTAACATTACTTGTGCTACTTGTCTCTATCTTTGTTATCAAGTTTTACACTGCCAGGCTTTTATTGTTCCAATATTTCGTTGCTCATTTTGTGATCTTTAGCCGAGGGAACTAAAATCTGAATTTGATAAAGTTTTCACAAGTCAAGTCAAGTCAAATCAAGTAAAAGACCATAAAAACATCTAAATAATAATGACATTTTATATCATGAGGGTTACATATTTAAGTTTCCAACATTTCTACGTGTGAACGTAGGACGTGAAGCCGGTGGCTGAGGTTGAGGTGTGCTCTCATTGTTTCTCACTTTCGACAGTAAACCATTGGCCACGAGAAATTCTTGTGAGCTGCGGGGAAATGGCATCTAGTCATTTTGATTCTACAGTTCATTATTAATACCGCGTTCAAGAGCCAGATTGCTATCATCAGCAAGAACTTTGGATGAATGACTGATCATAATATCACGAAGAGTAGACTTGGTGTCTTTCTGGCGCTGGGCAATAATCTCAGGGTCAAACATTGATCGAAGAAGCCAATCATTTTCTTCATCATCATAAACGGCTCTAGATATAAGCTCATTGGGTAAATACTCAGGCAGGAGTCGCTCAATCAACTTATCCAGCTTTTATATCTAAGACTTTTTAGTCTGGATCTAATTGATAAAAAATAACGCGCCATTTCTCTGTTTCTACTAAGCCTCTGTCTTCTATTGTTGTACACGAAGGTATTGGCCAAAAAATGTCTCTATTTACGCCCTTTATTGATTAGATTACTCCTCCAGCTACTGCACCTTTTTCTTTGATAGAGAGTCAATTTACCTGGCTGAGCTGACACGCTCTTACACTCTCATGGACTATTACTTAGACTCTTACAGTTGTTACCGTTCCTGTTATAGAGACGCCGCCTTTTTCTCAATTTGGAGCATCAAATTATCACCGTGATTCAGTACAAGCTGTTTCCAATGAAATACTTATTACACGAGTTCTTACTACCGCATAATCTCCTGATCCAACTCTAGTTGCCGCTAATGCAAGCACTACTCAAGACTGGATTTCTCTGCTGAAGTCTGATTCTTTAATTGACTCAATCTCTATCGTTCACGATCGATATTCTGCTACATTAACGAGAGTCGATTTTAATTTTACAATTAAGAGGAAATCTACTTCATCTCATCCTGATACTGATTGAGGAGACTATCTGCAGCCTCGTTAACAAGTGGCTTGTTCATGATCATCTTGGCACGCTGAGCATAACGCAGAGTGTTCACAGTTTCATCCAAATTATAAGCAGCCGGCGAGATGGTGGCAATCATAACCGTCTTGGCACTTCCACCAAGAGAATCCATAAGCAACTTGGTCAATTTGCTATCCCGATAAGGCACATGAGGTTTCCGTGATGACAGCGCTGAAATGACATTACCCAGAGCACTGAGTGACTAGTTGATCTTCATAGCCTCTTTCAATCTATCTCCAGATGATCCACTTTTACTCTATCGTTCGCTACCAGCAAGATCGACGCAGTTCAATTTACCAACTACAACTTTGTTCGCGTTTCGTAGCTTTGCGGATTATATGCTTTCGACAGGAGACAACTCTATTTAGCAGCTCTCAATATAAATAGTGAACACTGAGTGGGATCTAGAAGACTACTCATTCATCAAGGTTGCCCCAACCGACCGCTATTAGTTTCCCCTCTGGAGAAGATCAAACACTTGCTAAGGTGAAGTCACAGGAAGTTTACTGATATCTTTAACAATAAAGGCGCCCTTACCATCATCTTTCAAATCCAACTTTCCACCCGATTCATCATTGAGTAAATCTATAATCTATTCATTAAATATCTCCAAATAAGTAACATAAATTATGAACTGACTAGTTTTGAGTTATTCCATCTGGTCAAATATTAAATTAATGAATCGCGGCACTACACCAAGTTGACTCCTTTCATTGTCCCTATTCCCTGATAAATTTCCCATCATGGTGTGTGATTTGCCACTGCCAGTCTGTCCATACGCGAATACTGTAGCATTGTAGCCATTAAGAACATCATTAACTAAATAGCTAACTTGGTCAAAAGTGGAAGATTACGAGGCATTAACATCTAGTACCTGATCAAATCTAAACTACTTATCCAGGACCGCTATGGTATTATTTCGCACCAACACACAATTCTCCTCATCCTACTTTAACGGGCGGACTCTAACAATAACTTTCACAGATTCTTCTTCACCAGACATATCAACATTAAATACATTGTAATAGTTAAAAGAACTTTAAAAGCAAGAAATTGAGATCAGTCAGCACCATGACAACCAGCTACCAAAGGATCCCCTTGGTTTACAATTACATCTGTCTGAGGAACGATCAACTAGGAAGTATCACTTATAGTGAACTTAGATTCATTTTAAATAGATGATGATACCAGACTATTCTCAACTATAACCTAGCGGACACCATGACCAGCTTTCTTAACCCACAATTAAATCCTCACATAAGACTACCATGCATCACCCAGGGCCGGTTTCAACTGATTAGCAGTAGAGATAGTGTCAGGTATAAATGCAGTACTATTAAAATCTGGAATTTCTCTAATGATAGAGCTCACTTAATTTACACAAATAGCTATAATGTTCTTATCTTTAGTAACAGACTGCAGAGTAGATGCAAACTAAAGAATCACGTCTTAGGAGCTGACATAACACGAGCTTCCATCAGCCATTGTATCATAAGGATACCGCAAAACTGCAGCAATGGAGTCAAATACCACCATCTTAATGTTGTCTTATTTAACCATATCGCCAAGTTTTGATGTCAGAATTAACAGGCTTTCGGTGTCATAGCAGTTTACGATCAACATTTTATCCATCAAATGTTGTTGTTGGCTCTAGTCAGAACTGAAAAAATGATCGAGTCTTTTAATAGGAAACGGCTTGTTAATAGACACGTACAGAACTTTATCATTACTGGATGGATCAAATGTTTTTATCACTTGAATTGCAGTCCAAATGGCTAACTGGCTCTTACCACAGCCAGCTTCTCCGACAACTTCGATCAGCTGTCCTCTGGGAATACCATGGGAGGCAAATAGAGAATCCAGCCACTCATTTCCAGTTATTAGGTATTCCTCCCTCAAATCCAAAAGATTTACAGATTAAGGCGCAATTTCGAATGCGATTCTGCTCCTAATGGATTTAAATTCATTCATGGTGATGCCCAGTTGATAACACAAGAAGTCATCATCATTAGATGAAAAGAGCTCCAATTGGCCAACACTGTCGTGCTAATCCAGCTCCAATTACTTTTGCAGATCATCAATGCGTGTCATCTAGCTATATCTGCTCTTAATGCTTACTAAACTCAATATTAATACAATGAAACGCGGCAGTTTAAATGTCAATAAAGTGTTACAACAACCAATAACGTCTTTTGTTAAAGAAGAATAACAAGCTGAAACGAAAGTTTGAGAAAGTCGTTCGCCTAAAGAGATTTGAAACGAGATCTACGTGGGTTTAAAGAGAGATCAACTGGTAGAAGCTTCTATTTAAGGAATAACAAGAAGTTAAACATGGTATATTATAATGAGAGTATGTCATTGATTACTAGAGCTGTTTATAATTCGACGTATTTATCGGAGCCTTTCTACACGGGAATCAATATACTCAAGACGCTTATTACTATTGCTATTCCGAGAGAGTCCAACGCCAAGAAGCTGGAGACAAACCTGAGCAAATATATTAGCCTAGATGGCAATGTGTCTGACGAAAGAAACCAGATCTGGCAGCTCTGTAAATATCTTCTCTTCACATAGTGGACTGAATGCTGGCATATCTGACCTCTTCTGCAGCAGAACTTTGAAACAACCTGACTTGTTAGTGGGTCTGATTATAATATTGACAAAATTGAACTGGCCGGACACGGTGTCCAAGTCAAACTTATCCGTACCAGACTGATCCCAGACAATTCTAACAAAGTCATTGCCAATATGTCGCTTCTTTGACACCAATTATGGATCAGCTTCTTTATTAGTCGGCATCAAGGTGGCGACATGGAATACACACTGTTACACATTGTCAATATACGTGATCACAAACTTTCCATCAAGCTGGTCTTCAGAAGTGTCCAATCCGCCAGTAAATATATTATTAGATTTGGCATCTTTAAGAAACGACCACGCGCCCAGATTATTCAGAAACTCGTTGTAATGCACAGATCCATAAGAATTGGCGAGGATCTCTTACTAATCACTCTGATCAGGGCCTACATACAGAACAGCAATCTTGGGCGCATCCTTGTAAAACATTCGATCCAGCACAGATATCATTCTATCAACCGTTTCATTTAATGGCAATTCAGTCTGCTTGTCAAAGGAAGTCATTGCAGACAACTTTTCGAGATTAAGTTGAGCAATAGTCTCAACGGATACCAAGTTGTAGTCAACGATTTTATTCTCCAACAGTTCAAAATACTTTATAAAACGCATCTGATAACTATAAGAAGTTCTAATTTCAACTTTTAGAGAAGAGTTCTTCAATAGTGATAGACTTATCAGTTACAGACCATCCGAGTACAGCTTTCTATCTAATGTATCCTTTTGATCATGCGCCCTTTATTAATGCAACTCTCCATAAATCTGTTAGCGCTGTTAAAGCATCTGTAAGCACACGTCAATCTTCTCCTTGTTCAAAACGAGCTCAGAAGACTAGTTGATGTTACTCAACGCCTGAATAGTAAATCTATAAACAGAGTCGCGCAAGTGATCAGGAACTCGAGGAATCCAACTTCTGATCACAGTGTAAGCCAAGACTAGGACATACTCTGCGAACACGTCATCTCTCACACTCTTATCCAGCGCCTGAGCAGACTATTACAGATCGACAGACTTCCTTTTCTGCGCCTGACTCTGATAATACTCGATAAACTTCACAGCGATACCCAGTACCAACCTGTAATCATTTTCAGTAAAATGTCCATAGAGATCCGGATAAGAGCACAGAATGTTGAGGAATTCCAACATATGCACACTGGTCCATGCGCTTGACATAATCTGGCTGAGCTTAAAAAGAATGCTCTATAAGTTCTTCTTCAAAGATATGGACATGGTATAAATCATCACTGAAAGTCCATGAATACACAAAGGACTAACATTCTAATTGCCTAGACATTGTCGGAATGCTATCAATATGTTCTCCGATACCTGCTTAGGCAATACTAAGTTGGTCATAACTAACAAAAACTCAATGATCTACCGCAGTAACTCGTCTTTCTATTAGGATTGAGCATCTACCAGCTTTGATACTCTGTCATTAATGATATAATCACAACAGCCGGCGACAATACCAATCCAATAATCATTTTATAGCTATTCATCTTTAGTAACAGCGTATATAAGTAAATGCTTCAAAGCCTCAGAAATGACATCAAATTCATTCAAATCCAACACTGACTTGAAGATTATAAAAATGTGCTGATGATTATTCTGCTGAAGACTAAGCACCAAGAAATCTAACACCATACTCTATCCGTTCGCAAGATAGACTGGTGATAGGCTAGGATCACTAAATTAGAGTACGTGCATTTTTACTTCATCAGATGCATGTCGAAACAGAGCAAGGACTTTATCACTCTACTCATAAATCCGGGTCGAAATCGGTTTTAACACTTCATAATAATCCGCCTATGAGAGTTACAGCTGAGTAAGCAATTATAAACATTGTTCAAATGATGATACTGATAATTGTGAACACTGTAAAACCAGATCAGACAAAACCTCTACAGGTGCACCACTTTCATTCTCCATCCTGATAGCCACTGTCTTTATGCAATCCTATATAAAGACCAAATTCTTCTACTATGCATCTTTTGATAACAGTTAGATGAATAATTTACACAGATAACGGACAACCAATTCAAGATTCACCCAAGCTGGATGCAGAAAATCACTACACGTAAACTATCTCAATAACAACCATTCCAATTGTTAACCTTGTGCATCAAAATCCTAATAATCCGACTCTATCAAGATATTAGTTAATTTCCGACCAGGTAAATCATTTTGAATACACAATTAAATGGATAATCTAAGTAAATCACGAATATCCACATTCTTTACCAGATATGCAATCATCTCCAAGATAACATCCCAATGATGGCAGTCAATTTAACTCCAGGTGAACAAGATCTTTTACAGAGTTGAAACTTTGATACTATTGTTATCAAAAGATGAGTCTGAACTTTCATTCCAATTAGAGAGAACTCGCAGTATAGCGGACCTGTTGGATGCTCTAGAAGACTTTAACACATGGTCGTCTGATGCACATACGAGTACCATAACAGATAGAGCTTATTGATCATCCATAGTGACAAGTTGCTACAAGTACCGTACCAAAGTTTTGGAGTACTCACTAGCTAATATTAAATTCATAACAGTTCCAGCATCATCATATCCTTTCTACTACAAATGGTGTAAAATACTACGAAACTCTTCAAGAGATAACTTGAACATCTTAAAAGCCTGAGTAAGAACGTCATAACCAATCCCGCAATGTATTAGTTCATTCAAATCAGTAAAAGATATCGGATTACAATGAGCAATAATCGACTATTATGCATCAGTACTCAGTGTACTTCGCGATTAACATAGCCAATATAGTAATACAGATCCAGGCAATAGCCTTTGATTTAATACGCGTTCCAACACCATTTCATTTGTACCAAGTGCAGTCAACGTACTATAAAGTATCACTTCATTACCAGACTAGCGAGCATAAGAAATCAAAGCCAATTGCAAAGTGGCGTTCTAAAGAGAGTTATACTTTTCCAGAATTTTAAATGGATATCCATTCCCTTCAAGATACTATTTACATGCCAAGTCAATTTCCAAGAGCGCGTTTGATATCAACGTTGGACATTCCATAACAGCAGATTCTCGAACCCTTTTATCTAATTGTAGTAAGAACTTTGTTGATTGAGCGAGATGAGAAAAGCTATTAGAGAAATTGACAAGCACGCGTTACTGACTGCGTTAGCGGTAACAGAGGCAACTAAGTGTTATCACTGTAAGATTTTAAATCGATTTTTATACGTCTTTAAAGTAGTAGAAAATATCAGCATACATTAAATGATGAGTCCAACCAAAGATAGTCTTATTGCGCTATTGAAAAGGCTGAAGCTGGTCGATCTTGTCAATCAATTGGAGTAGGACATTTTTACATTTGAGTAGATGATGCGTCTTAATAGAGCTCAATGGAAGGAGACTGCGGGCACTGTTAAGGGAATTTGTATTTACAATCACTTTCATCCAACTTCCGCTATATCAGGGTATAGTGGTGGCTCATTTGCATTCGGTGTTGGTGATGGCTATTATATTTAAATTATCCCACTATCATCCATGTTTGGAGCAAATCATAAAATTGCAAAAGTTGTTAATATTGGCGCGTCACTTAGCCCTTACATCAATAAAGTGGATCGAATTTATGTTCGTGATGCGTATATAAGAATGTTTGATGCCATCTACAACAATGGGAACCCACCACCACAATGGAAAGTATTGGTCAGTGGCACTCCTGGGATTGGAAAGACACTCTTTCTGATATATTGTGCCTATCGTCTTGTCACCGAATACGGCAAGACTGTGTTTTTGCACCTATCCACTGCCTAGTATAAATTTATCATTTCACCTGAGGGTGTCCAAATGATCCCAAATGTTGCATTCAAGTTTCCTAAAGGTGATGACTGGTATTATCTGGTTGATTCACTTGATCCTGGTTCCATATCATGTGCTATGACCATCCTTACTGTCGCTCCTGGATCAAGGTGTACTAATCAATATGCAAAAGACGCCTCCCCGTTCTATTATATGCCTCTATGGAGTTGGAAGTAGGTGGAATAAGCTGTGTCTGTGCTTGAACTGCAGTATGATATGAGTATGTTAAAGCATAGATTTGATATACTTGGTGGAGTTCCCCGGCAACTCTTTTATACTTTTGAATTGCCTGAGAGAATTGTATTGAACGCACTGGGCCACACTAAAATTTCTGAACTATTCGTATGGCCTGAAGGTGGTCAAATGGAAAATGCTGCTCATAATTTAATTCACTATGATGCAACTGATGATTACCGCGACTTTACACCTCGTTACGCGTCGAGATATGTATCCATGAAGGTGTATGATCTGTTGACACTTGTTGGTAGGCATTAATTGGAGCAATTTCTTCATACATCATCCTCTCAGTACTTCCGTCTTGCGGGCCTCCGTTAATAGTTATACGAATATCTTTGCCGTGACATTTTGATCAAGGGCGGTTCCTTCTAAAGAAGATTGCTGACCAAGGATAATAGGAAATGCCGTAACGTTAAAACTGTTAATATTCCTCGCGCGTCTAATGTTATCAAGGACTTTACGAGGTTGGATGATGCGTATCCACCAAAGAGAAAGCATTCGAATGGAGTCTTTTTTATGTCAAACTATGAGTTTGAAGCTGTCGATTTATGGATTTAAGGTTGTGGAATGTTTCAAATTACAACTACTAAAGATTGCTAGTTAAATTCTTAGGTGCATGAAGTATCGAAAAAGTGCAAGTCAAATGTCATCTACTTTGTCGTTCCAGATGAATTAACGTTTCAGGAATATCGATACGTGGAACTTGATGAACCGAATTCCAATGTAAAGAAGGCCTCAATTGTTCAATATGTTCTTCTGGTTCCTCCTACTGACGACATTTGAATATGCGGAACATATACTTTAGATAAATGTTATAACGTGATCATGTCATATTTGACCTTTCCCCTTCAGGCTTTGATCCGTTTAAACATGCTCCAGCTCTGATCGTTCGTCTCAAATCTTACGCGCGCGCTTTGATCGCTCATACATGGCAAAGCGGCAGCCAAACAACCTTAGATCGATCCAACACTTTCAACAACAATGATCTGTCTTCCTTTCTTAGTAGAACGCCGTTAGACTTTCTCGGTAGTACTATTACTGTATATCAAAGAATTTATTTATCAAGGGCTGTTATTTTTAAACTAAATTTATGAGCATAAAAAGATATGGCTGGCAATAAGTAAGAGAGTACGGTAAAAGATTCACAAGCACAGGTGGCCAAAGAAAGTAATTAGTTTGACGCAAGTTCTGGTTAAGCACAGGCTTGCTAGAAGAAGGATATGACGCGTCCAATGCAGGATTCCTATCATCCGCAAGAGGTTGAATCTGGCTGGTATTAGTGGTGGGAGGCGTAGGGATACTTGAAGCCGCGTGTAGGTGCCGATGGATAACTTCCGGCTGGTTGCAAAGGAGTATATGTCGTTCCTGTGCCACCACCTAATGTTACTGGTTCTCTGCATCTGGGTCATGCTCTGACTGGATCTATCTAGGACTCTTTGGTTAGATGGCACCGAATGCGCGGATTCAGCGTTCTGTATAATCCTGGGTGTGATCATGCTGGTATCTCTACACAGGTTGTGGTGGAAAAGAAGTTGTGGAAGGAGTAGAAGTTGACTAGACACGATCTTGGGAGAGAGGAGTTTATCAAGAAGGTATTTGAGTGGAAAGAGGAGTATGGTAATAGAATATATGGTCAGCAGAAGCGTCTTGGATCATCTCTGGATTGGAGTCGTGCCACTTTCACTATGGATCCAAAGTTTGTCAATGCTGTCACTGAGACCTTTGTGCGTCTACACGATGAAGGTATCATTTACAGAGATACCAAGTTGGTGAATTGGTGCTGCAAATTGAATACCGCGTTAAGTAATCTTGAGGTGGAGAATAAGGATTTGGAAGGGAAGACACTAATGCACGTCCCAGGACATGATGAGAATAGAAAGTATGAATTTGGTACCATTGTCAGCTTTGCTTATCCTATTGATGGCAGTGATAGTGACGAGAAAATCGTTGTGGCCACCACTCGTTTAGAGACTATGCTCGGTGACTCTGCTATTGCCGTACATCCTTAGGACGCGCGTTATAAGCACTTGGCTGGTAAATTTGCTAAACATCCATTCAACAATAGACTGATTCCAATCATTCAGGATGAGATGGTGGACATGGAATTTGGTACTGGTGCTGTGAAAATCACACCTGCACACGATCCTAATGATTATCAAGTTGGTAAGAAGCACAACTTGGAGTTTATAAACATTCTGAATGATGACGGTTTGCTAAATGCTAATGGATACCCATTTGAAGGTTTGAAGAGATTTGATGCCAGAGTGGAGGTGTTGAAGGCATTGAAGACGAAGGGGCTGTACATTGAGACGAAGCCTAATAAGATGGTGTTGCCCATCTGCTCCCGTACCGGAGATGTGGTTGAGCCAATGCTTAAACCTTAGTGGTATGTCAATTGTCAAGATATGGCTAAAGATGCGATTGAGGTGGTCAAAGATGGCCGTCTTAACATCATACCAAAGTCCAGTGAGAAGGAGTGGTTCTAGTGGATGGAGAATATTTAGGATTGGTGTATTAGCAGACAACTGTGGTGGGGACATACCATTCCGGCATACTTCATCCGCATCGATGGCAAAGAGGACGTGGACCAGAGTGATGGCAATTATTGGGTGAGTGGGCGCACAGTTGACGAGGCTATGGTGAAAGCTGAAAAGAAGTTTCCCGAGCATAAAGGTAAAATAAGCCTGCAACAAGATCCTGATGTTTTAGATACTTGGTTCTCGTCAGCATTGTGGCCATTCGCCATTTTAGGTTGGCCTGAGAAGACTCGCGATCTGGAGCTGTTCTATCCATCGTCTCTGCTCGAGACTGGATGGGACATCATATTCTTCTGGGTGGCGCGTATGGTGTTCTTTGGTCGTAAGCTGACTGGCCAGGTTCCATTCAAGGATGTCTTTTGTCACGCGATGGTCAGGGACGCTCATGGTAGGAAAATGTCTAAATCTCTGGGAAATGTTATTGATCCCGTAGACGTTATCGAAGGTGCTTCGTTAGATAAATTACATTCCCTGCTGGAGAAAGGTAATTTGGATCCTAAAGAGGTGGCCAAGGCTAAAGAGGGCCAGCGTAAAGACTTCCCGAAAGGTATTCCTGAGTGTGGTACTGACGCGTTAAGATTCACCCTCTGTAATTACACTGGTCATAACAGAGATATTAACATGGACATTGCAAGAGTTGAAGGATACAGAAAGTTTTGTAATAAGCTGTGGAATGCTACTAGATTTGCGTTGATGAAGCTGGGTGATAATTTCCAACCTGATGATCATGTCATATCTGTATCTGTCACCAAGACGCTCCAAGAAAAGTGGATTTTGAATAGATTGAACGTTGCAGCTAAGGAAGTTAACAAATAGCTTGGTGATTACAATTTCAGTCTTGCTACTGGTGCTTGTTATAAGTTCTGGCTCAATGAGCTGTGTGATGTGTACATTGAGTCTATCAAGCCAATCGTTGATTCTGCAGAGGATGGTAATGACAAGGAACTGTTGGCGCAGAAGCTTTCTGTTAGAAATACGTTGTATACTTGTCTGGAATAAGGATTGAGACTGCTGCATCCTTTCATGCCGTTTGTTACTGAAGAGTTGTATCAGAGACTTGGAAGAAGATCTGGCGACTCTATTGAATCTATCATGATCTCTCCGTATCCTGAATGGACAGAGCAATGGGAGGCTGAGAGTGCTGACAAGGATTTCGAGATTGTAACATCTGTCAGTAGATCTGTGCGTTCCATCATGCAGGATTATGGTTTGAAGAATAATGCCACGGTGTATGTTGTCAGTAAGCAATATGGTGACTTTTTAAGAGATTAACTGCAGGTGTTGAAGACACTGTGCTTTGCCAAGTAGCTTGATCTCACCGTTGTCGATTCAGCTGATCAAGTTCCGCATGGATGTGTCCATCAATCCATCGGAGATATGGCTTATACGTATCTAATGATTAAAGGATCTCTGGACATTGATGCCGAGATCAAGAAATTGCAAACCAAAATGGACAAGCTGTCTGTGTAAAAGGAGCAGTTGGTCAAGAAGATGAGTAAACCAGAGTACAGCGCCAAGGTGCGTAAAGAAGCCCAGGAAGCTGATGCATCAAAGATGAAGGCTTTCGAAGCTGAGATTGACACTATACTTGCTAGCATTCAGAACTTTGAGCGCATCAACAATGACAGCTGAATATAATTAAATTTAATTCCATTTTATATAGTATGGATTCTTAAAATATCTTCGCGTTCAATCGCGCGCATTTCCCTGTAATTTTGTTTTCTTTTAATTAACGCGCACAGTAATAGAAGACTTAGTGAGAAAATCTTGAGCATACTACTCGTTATACGGTCTGCTGTATTAGCAATTTAAATTTATTAGAATAAAATATGGCATCATCAATTCATACTAGACGGTTGGCGAAGGAGATTAAAAGTTTACTGACGAATCCACCACCTTCAATATAGCTGCATGATTTACCGAATGAAGACTACTCTGTTCTGAGGGTGAGAGTTAAAGGCGTGGAGGGAACAGTGTATGAAGGAGAAGATTTTATGCTATAATTTAGTTTCTCATCTGGTTATCCGATGGAATCACCAGAGGTTGTATTTGTCACGCATAAACCTCCTCCTCCTCAATAGAATGGTGCGTAATCTTAATCGTCGTCGTCGTCGTAATAATAGTCAGCAGAATAAGATGACGACAGTAAACCATGCAAAATTCCGGTTCACTCACACATTTACAGCAATGGTCACATTTGTCTATCCATACTATACGACAACTGGTCACCCGCACTCACCATATCCTCCGTGTGTATCAGCATATTGTCCATGCTGAGCAGTGCCGAGAAGAAGGAGCGACCAAAAGACGATGAAACGTACTGCTCGTCCCACCGAAACAAGAGCCCAAAGTTGACGCACTGGCACTTTCACGATGACAAGGTGTGAATGAATCAATGTATGTACGAACAGTGAGATACTTATTATAAATATTAGCATAGTGTATATTTACAATTGTTATAATCAATAATCTTGTACAGAATTCGATTTTCTATGATTTGACGGTACTGAGAGTGAATTATTATATCCGTTCGATGAATTGTCGTTGGATCCACTACAATTGTTGTTGTTCGAGTTTATTGAACGACGCGCAACTGACGTGAAGTTCTCCACCAATTCAAATGTTGACCACACAAACGCGTCATAACTCATATGAGCAGTGCCTGACTACATTTAATTCAAAATAATGCAAATACACTTTTTATAATCAAGGATTATTTTAATAAAAGTTACCTTTTGTGGATCATATTTATTAAAGATTTTGGACACTTTCTATATTATAATGCACATGTGGATAAAGTCATCAAAATCCAACAAGACTTCGCCAGCAATGTCTTGGTCTCCAGGACCATTATAGATAAGAGAGGATATACTTGATGTACGACTGGATGCAAAACTGTTATTATTTTTAATCCGCGTAACTATAAGATTTATAACACTAGCAGACAGCGAGAACCCAGAAGATTATAGCAGTGCAGTGACTTGTTTCACGCTGAGAGCATTTCGACGTTCTTGATCATAATGGACAAAGACGTCTTGCCATTGAGCAATGTATTACCATAGTTATTTGAACTCTTCATAATTAATCTCCAGCGGTCCTTATTCTCGATTACTATTATTATTATTCGTATTATTAGACGTATTCTTAATAAATAAAGACATTAATAACTAAACTGTGAATAAATCGAATGGCTTGAACTGATCCCCAGTGCCAAGACATTTCTACAGCTCTCTGTCAGAGATAGAACCAGAGTTATCAGTATCCGACAACTTGAAATAAGTTCTCAATAAAGACTCGCTTGCACTATTACTTTAATTTGAATTCATACAGAATAAATTAATTATTCTACTAACATAAGCTGACAATCTTTTATAATACGAAATTTATGCGTTTGAATCCAGTGTTATACCTCTCTCTCTCTCTCTCTCAAAAGTAAAAAAGAGAAAATATATCAAAAGCGATAAAACAGTGATAAACGATGGATACGTTGGATGTCACCACAGCTATAAATGAAATGAAGTCTAGTCTTCCATCTACGGCTGTTAATAGATCGATGCCATATGTGGTAGATCTCGGTCATTTGTTGGTGCATGATGACGCACCGTTACCCCCATTCGGTGGACCTGTTGAAAAGACCAAGATGCTTAAAGAAGTTACACGCGATGCTGTTCAGGTGCTGATTAATGAATTATGGACCAGACCAACTGAGATATCAGAAGATCATACTATGGTACTCGCTCAGCTTCCTCCTCCAATACCTCGTAATCAACCGTTCCCTATGGTTCTGCCGCGATCTAAGCCTGTTCCTAAGGCGAAAGCATTGACCAGATGGTAGAAATTCGCGCAGGCTAAAGGAATATAGAAAGAGAAGAGGACGCGTATGGTGTGGAGTGAAGATTAACAAGAGTTTATTCCACGTGCTGGTTATAAGAGCGCAGTCACTGAGAAGTCTGGCACTGATGATTGGTTGATTGAAGTACCAGAGGGATACAATGATGTGCAGGAGGGTGATATGTTTAGTAAAGTGCGCGCTGAGAAGGCTGAACGCGTAAACAAGAACAAGGCTCAGCAGCTCAGGAACTTGCAGAGCTCTGGCTCATTATCCAGAGCTGACCAGAAGACTGTGAAGAAGATGAAGCTGGAGAAGGATATGAAAATCACTACCGCAAGTACTGCCTCGATGGGTAGATTTGATAAGCCTGTGGAAGTGAAGAAGATTGCCTCCAAGTCTGCCAAGTAGCAGCAAAGAAAGAAATAAAAGTGATTATATAGTACATTTATATAAAAGTGGCGTTTTACTAAAATATTGATTAATTAATCTTCAACTATCAGTGATTACACCTTTTTTTTTACAAAGCGGTAAAACTCGAATCAGATCGAAATGACAAAGCAAATTATCAAAGATTTGGCATCAAAGAAATTACTTCGTATGCCAGCATATCCAAGTAATCTTGCATAGCTGGCATCTGTGCTACCTAAAGATGGCGTTGGAGCACGCGTTATGCCTGAAGACTGGATAGTGCACGGCAATAAATGCTTCTACACGCTCCAACAAGTGAAATTGACACCGGTAAGATTGTTCCTTTTTCAGAAATTTAGATAGATATCATCGTTATCACGGTAAATAAATAGTGTAGGGATTTACATAAGGAATATTTACTGGCACTCTGACGTGGAATGGTCTATAGAAAAGCTCCATGCCCCAACTTATACCAGTGGATTTGGCTAAGAAGGTTTGGCGTGTCGTTCCATCATCATGAATTAATTTGGTTGATTCTTCGTAATGTACGTATAAGCTAATAGATATTAATTTTGATTAACGGATATAATTACTTCATAAAAAACACATTTATATAAACTCCAAGTCGACGCTTCATTATTCATCATATCAGCAAATCTTAATACATCACTCATAAATCAGTTGACACTCACTTTGCAGATTAACGCTTGAAAATTGTGCGCACACTGCTCATTCGATTCAAATTGTTCTTATCAGCACCACTTCCGCGCTTTTGATCTACAATTAATCCTTCAGCGTATTCCTAAATCTTATCACCGTAGATGTCATTCACCTATCTAGCGCGGGCCAACTTTTTGTTAGTCTCCGTCAATTCATCTGCCTTGGTGTAATAAGTTTGCAGCAGCTTTACCAAGCGATCCTGTAACACTTCAGGCAACTATTCCAGAGGAGTATTGTCCGTATCCTGACTTTCAATCACCTTATTCTCAATCAAGAAACTCTCAATCGAACGCTTAATCTAGTTCAAATCTCGAGTTGCTTGGCTCTTTACACGCTCAAATTATCTCTCTTACTGATAAATCTGCTACTTTTACTTGGCCTTGATAATATCCAACATTCCCAAAAGTTCGCTCTCACGCTATTCATTCTACTACTTCAACTGAGTCTTCTGATCATCCAACTTCTTCTCATATTCAGCACGCAAAATTTCTAGAGACTGTTCATTTTTGCTCTGCAGCGCCAACTTTGAAGTCTCAATAGACAAGTGCAAACTGCTGATTTCACTCTCCATCGCTGCGAGACGATCGTCGCGGCTGCGGATCATTTCTTTCAGCTCCGCGTTCTCAGCCTCAAGATCTTCAACCGTATTATATAGCTGGCGCACCTCGTCATCACTTGGCAGTTTGATACCGATATACTTGTTGAAAATACCAGCGACGAAAGCCAAATTCAAGCGACTATGGCCAGAAATTACATCCTTTGACTGGATAAATTATTCGCATCCAATCTCGCGAGCGAAATCGATTACATTCACAATACGAGTCTTTGCATCCATAGACTTGTCAAGCTGCCCCTGACGGCTAAAACTTCTCGGAGCCACCTGATCAAGCAATACCGCATAAGCAGCACCATCAGTGATATCCTTTGAGAAATTATTAATGACTGGATGATACGCCTTTGCCAGATGAAAATTAAACCAGCGCAGTAGCAGAGCATCCGACTTCATGTCCAGCAAATCTTTAATACTTTCACCATCTTTCAGCAATCTAATTAATTCTGGTCGCTAAACTAAATTGACATCTTTTAAAAGATAAGCTCTGATCAACTGCCAAACAAGACCAAGAACAACGTCGACATTCTTTTCCATGATATCATTAGCGCCGCAGTTGACTACAACGATACCATGCTTATTCATCTTCTTTGCCGCATCGACAACCATATTCAAGTTCTCACCAACTTCAAACAGAGATTTAGACTATTGTTTTCCCACTTTGGTCATGTCGATATTATGATGCAAGCGCTTCACAGGCAAAATAGATTCATCTAAAACATTGATGATGTAGCCGAGAACGACACCGTCTCTCAGTGCATTCAACAGCGAATCACATTTACTTTTACCTTCGATCTTGCTCACTGGTAAATGGATTCCATCATTTAACGTCTTGCTCAACATCGCATCGATGTGCTACACAATTTTAATTATCATGATATATAACTCAGTACTACGCGGCATCAAATGAACCATACCTAAGCATAAACTTCACACTCTCTGTCCACGCTTTCGGAGGACTTGTACTATGCGCTAGCATAGTTTGAGGCAGTTGCAGCGGATCTCAACATTTTGTTTTCACTATCAATAGACTTCTTTTAAAGTTGCTGATTAAGATTTGATTTAAGATCAAAAGTGGATGTGATGAGAAAAGCTCATTGTTTACATTAAACAATCTCTATGATGTCGTTCGGAAGATTGAAACAAACAAATCATGACGGCTTCCATTTTAGGCAATATCCTCTTGGCATAAATGTCAATTTGGAACAGTATTCTCAAAGTATTTCCATTAGCATGATAATTAGTCAGCACTTGTATTAATATCTCATTCATTCATTCATTTTATTATTCATATTTATGCTTGGAAAGACACCATATTCAAGCGTTCTGATTACAGTTGTTTGACAGAATGAGCTTTGATTTTGTAATTGCAAAATCAATATTCTGTTCCAGATCGAGTAACTACATATAATATCATAAGGATCCTTTAAGAATACGCAGTATACACGTACCTTTTTTCGTCTATTAATTTGTATTTATCGCATCTACACAATCAAAGTTGGTCAATGAAATCAGAAATTAGACCGCGTAATAAACAGCTTACAGATGTTACCAACACTTCCACCGCGTTATCCGTATTATTTCCCGTTATTATTTATGACTATCGACTGTGGGATCGTATTTCATCATCAACTCCATTCTCAAAATGATGGTGCATAGATAAAGATGCATTACTATCAATCACTGGTTGAACAGTTTCAAGATTATTGTCTTCAATGACATCCGCATCTTGGTCCTCAACTACTACGGAAGACTCAAACTCTTCGTCTTATGAGAGCTCCCCTAAAATAGTTCTCTCCCGAAGAGGTTTAAGGACTTCCTAAGATCTATCTTGAAATCGCTACCCCAATTAAATTGAATTAAAAACAGTATTAAACAAGGTTGTGATGCAGTACTTACAGGCCGCCTTCGAGGCAAATTCTTTCTCTGAATATAAATGTTGTCTGGAGGAGGGACAATATTCTCCTTACTCAAGTTTGCATCTTCAGTACTATAATCTGATTACAGTTCTATCAATATACTTGACGCTGACATGATAATTTTCTCCACTCAGTTGACTGATGTAAAACAATGCAGATGAAAGTTCGGTGACAAAAACAACTGAACCGCAAAGAGATAAAAGGCGCGCGTCTGAAATAAACAACACGTAACGGTAGAAAAGATATTGACGCAAGTGATTATACTGTATTGCTTAAAGCGATCACTGCTATAATTCAATACTGGACACTGATCAAGTAATCTGCTAGAGCTTCCACAATCTTTGCAGCTTCTCCCGGCTGAATCTTGTCATCGTAGACACCAATCAGAACTGCCTACTTGGTCTTTACACAGCATGTGCCGCATGCTCCCTACATTAACTTGAATTCATGTTCATCAATAAAAGATCTATATAGATACGGAGGGAGTGAAGTATACCTTTTTGCCGTACACTGAGCGGTCATCAGTCTTGATGGCAATGTACTTTTCGCCGGCAACGTGAAGACCAGAAGCGCGAATACCACTAGCATCAGAAAACGCCTTCACAATGTTCTTAACTTCATCTGGCTTAACCTACATTCAATCAAATTATAACTCGAATCATTTATGTAACCACAAAAATCACAAAAATGCATACTTACACTAAAGCCAGCGGACGTGGCCCAAGGAGTTCCATCAAGTCCGTGAATGGCGGCTTTGGTAACTTTCTAAGTGCCAACCAAGTTCTAATCAACATATGCTTGCCAAGACATGATATATTCTATATATATTTATTCTGTATATTTAGTATAAATCGCTCGATTTTCAAATAATAAAAGAAAGATAAGGCAGAATTCGGGACGTAACTCGATCGTGTCAAGCAACGGCCGTAAAAGTGGCGCAATCAAGCATATTCACTAAAAGCATAACAACATTGGAGGATAAGATATATCGATATTAAAAAATCATCAGAGTCAATCTTGAAATGGTTCTGGTTGGAACTTGAATACGGGAAAGTCGATCTCTTCGTCTTCATCACTTGGAGGAATTGGCTGCTCTTCTACTTGTATATCACCAGCATGCTAGGATGCGACATTGTCCAACTCTTCGCGTTCCCTTTTACGCTGCTCAATCAATGCCAGAGTCTACTACTACATCAACTGCAACTCATCGACATCTTGCGATTAATTATCCACATCATCGAAGGATTCACCCACTTAGGCTTCTTCTTGTTCCATCCCAACCTCAATGGTTCCAAAGCGCTCGTGACTTATCAATCCATCCAGATAGGCTTTCATTTCTTTACTGTGACAGAGTTGAGACGCGTCGTGCACAAACTTGTCAAACTTCACCGCTGGCATCAAGTCATTGGCCCAGACACGGTAGAACATTAACAACTTGCCCAAGTCATCGCTTTCGAATCCTTTCCCTTTGAATTGAATGTGTCTGCCTTGCTGCTTCAATTTTAAAAGACCATTAGGACCTTTCAACATTTCAGCTGTTAGTTTCGGCTGGGGTTTACGAACCTTCTTCGGTCTCTGCTGGAGGAGTCCGAGTTCTTGCTCAATATTTAGATCCTGCATTGCCAGCATATTCCTTCTGTTCTCATCAGCGTCCAGTCTTTAATCTAGTGTTAGATCCTGCGGTCTAGTGCCGTCATTGTCGCTTTGATAATCTGCCATATTATAAGAGTGCTTTAACTACCTGAATAAACAGTCAAGACAAGGGAAAATAGAAGTTGAAACAGATGAATAGAAAAAATCAAAACTACTGACCAAACAACATACAAAGGTGAAACTTTTCATTTATCAACTATTATTTAGATACATTTCTACAGACTCTTCATCAGCATAGTAAGCATTGAACACGTAAAGCAAACTGACAATCACCACATTGAGAACGATCGGCGTGGAGTGATAGGCGCCATTAAGTAAGATTGAAGACAGCCAAGGTTTCTATGAGAGCGTCAACTAAGCCAATAAAAGCACCACATTGCCAAGCGTATAAAACCACAACATGATCTTTATCAAGTACATCTTAAACGCAGAGTAAAGATCTTCAACTTCAGCAGTTGACAAATCTTCTGGCGCGTCAGTAGACCAGTCGAACGCCAAACTCACAGGTTCTACTTATTGTAAATGAGCAATCATTCCCACTGCAAAATAAGCATTGACTATTTTAATCAGTGCAATGATGTAAAACAGAGTCGAAAAGTGATTTTCCAAATAAGTGAGATTAAGGATTGAGTACGCCAACAGGACACAACACTCCAAAGGATTGATATAAAGTTATTATGACTTGCGGATAGAAATTAATACAACTATAGCCCAAATACATGTGAGCGCGATGGCTACGCCAGACACAAGAGAAAGTGCACCGGTGAGATAAAGCTCCTGCCAACCATACAGAAGAAGATCACTATAGTAATACACGACTGAGACGTACGTAAGGATGGACAGTAGCTGGAGCACATTAATCGTTCGAGCAACGTCATAGTCATTTTCATAGCAGTAATCATCTAAAATTTTCAGAATATAAATTCCATATCCACACACATTGAGGACAATCAAGAACGCATCAATGATATGCAACGCGTATGAAAGCAATCCAGATCCAAGTCTCCAGTAAGCGAAAACGGACAGAACTATTGACACCACTCTCTTATGCTACACAATTTTATATAAATATCGTATTACAATAAATATACAGAGATTGTTACCTGTAGAAGGAGCGATATTAAACGAGTCAATTGTGAGTGCATTGACTGAACCGAGTCTATGTCTCTACTCTTTGATGACTTTACTGGAAAAGACAAAATCATGATTAAATCTCTATCAATTATCAACAATAAAGGCTAAATACGATTTACACAATCATTCTAAAGTGATGAAAAGGTATATTATGGTATTGAAGTGATTGCATCATGTATCATTCTCTTTTGTATGGTGTGTAGTCATTGAGCTAAAAGGCAGTGGACGCGTAAACTCTATTCTAATTGATTAAAGATCGACCAAGATCTAATGCCAATTGCATCAGGCACCCAGAAAGTGCAGATAATAATCCTCGATACGTTGTTTATAGATCGTATGCTACACTTTATTTCATTGTGGTTATCAGCGATGCAGAATCTGAACTTGCAACGTTGGACTTGATATAGGTAAAATGTCATTTTTATTCTTCATCATCATCACATACAGGACTTTGCGTGGGTAGGTAATTGTTGAGAGTTTTGATAAATATTTTGGTAAAGTCTGTGAACTGGATCTCATATTCAATCCCGTCATAGTACAGTCTATTGTGCAAAAGATAATAAAGGGCGGCTTTGTTATAGAGAGTAAGACTGACTGAGATTAAAATGTTCATTTGAGTTTGTATCATTATCACAGAATTGGGTGTAGCTAATCCTTTGGTTGTAGTGGATCAACTTCGTAAAGATGATGCTCAAATGAAAGAAATAAATATGTTGTATTGAGTTATCTGGAATGTTTTAAGTAAGATGCAACGGCCTGCTCGGACTATCTGTGCTTGCAGCTCCAAAAGCTCTAAGAAGGCTTCATCTAAGTCCATCTTTAAGCGTGAACTAAATCAGATCTGGCAACTTTCATGTAGTAATCATGTCGCCTCATTAACAAACGCATGACTTGAACTGCGAATGCATAAATTTATTTTCATAGTTGCTATATGTACTTTATGTTGTGGTATTAGTAAGAAAGTATACGGTAAAGTAATAATTGTATTTACACGTAATCATAGAAAAGATACAGATCATCTAGATTGAGCTTTTATACTGGTAGATCAGCTGACTTGTTTGTGCAGTGATGTAACTTACTTAGTCCAATAAGGTCTTGCACTACAGTCTTGGCAGAGTCTTGGCAGTGATCTGAACATTATAGACGCCATGCTTCAACACTTTATACACTCCGAGATCTTTTGCTACTTGCATAATCAGTCGTGATACGTTACGGGGTATGGTACGCAGGTGGACTTGTATACACTAATGGCGCTCCAACATCACAGCGATAGTGCCTTTCACAATTAATCAGGCGACTAAAATCGTACGAGTGTGATAAGCTGAATATTGTAAACGCAATCGTAGGCAAAAGATACTATCTGAGTAAGTTATTGCGCGACGAGGTGAAACAAAACTTGACAATTTAACAAGCAGACAAGCGTGATCTATTTTCCTTCTTATCGCAACGAGTAAATTTCAGTAATAATTTAAGTTTTGCCATGAATCGCCTGCACCACTTGGCTAAAGTTGTCAGCGCTGCATCAATATATATCAAACTATTAAAAAAGCGAAATATGGAAACTAAAATGGTAACTGCTATTGTGCCTTGTCAAAGAATTTCTCATACTCGTAACGATGTGTAACGCCAAAATTCAATGGAGTATTGCAACATATGTGTATACTTATTGCTGAAAGTGCTGTATTGCTGAAGATTTACTACTACATAATTACTGTGAGTCCTGATTAGTCTGACACAACAATGATAGCCATTTTTTTGTCCTGCGAAGTTTAGGCGGATAAGCTTAGCAAGGGGGATACAAGTCCGTCCAGCCATTGGGTAAGAACCGATCTGCATCGACGAGCCTGGGACTCTTGGAAGCAAGCACGCGGGACTATGATACCTTTTGCGTAAATCCGCGATAAATGAAATACTGGTGTACGTGAATTTGCTAGATAGTACCTTAATCACTGCAAAGTCCAGATAGACGTTAACTTTTACTGTAGAATTAAAACCTATTTCACCATATCAGTGAAACTGGAAGATAGCCAGAACAAGGTTAAGCAGAAGTAGCTAGTAACCTTTTGGCTATCTAATATCAGTACCAAGACGTTGGTCTTTTTGATTGGTACTAATACAGTTCATGAAATATGGCGCGACTAACTCCCAAGTCAATTTGCTTAGACGGCTGAATAGTATAACCAATCTGTGTGCTATAACGCATGTGTGACGACTGACCAACGTGCTCCTCTTCCGCCTTCAGATTCAATTTACTCCAGTTTGCTTTCTCGCGGTGTCAGATCTAAGTCCGTGCAATATCCGCTCCTTCCATGGATTCAAATACGTGATGACATTGATGGACATGGCCACAAAGAAACTATGGTCTTACATGCTAAATGATAAGTCTGAAGCAATTGGCCTCTTAAATTTACTGTTCGTTTTAGCGATATCACTGATGCCGATTGGGGAACTTATCTAAGATTGATGTACTTCCTCTAATAACTTCATCATGCCAATAGATTGCCTACGATTGATTTATGTCCTGATCTGAAATTGTCACCTTTTCATGTTACGTTAAATAAGTAACTAGCAGAGAATACGGTGGTATATGATAAGTGAAGGCAAGAGAGCAAAGACGATTTCCCATCCATCTTTGATATGTTTGTGCTGGGTGGTAAAAGCCGTGCAAGGAGTTATACACTGGGATGTATACTGTATAAATCCAAGCCCGCGTCGTAAGTCAGAATATCTAAAGAAGTATTTGAGCAGCATGTGGAAGGTCCATGTACCAATGTAAAGCAATTCTCGTAAAATTTCTAAGAGTAGTCAGCCTAGGTGTTGAAGTTGAAATTACCAGTAGCTAGACAGAAGCTGATACTGCAGATTTCCTTAATTTTAAACCGGACAAGGGCAAAGGAAGAGCGCTGGTGCAAGAAGATGGAGACTCTTCTTGTCTGTATGGACTTATGGATTCTGTTAAGAAGATTGCAAAGTTTGAATTTGGAGAAGATGTCCATAGAAAGAATTGGGCCATATCTGGATCTTAAAACCAGGAAAATCATTGCATCAAATGGACCAGTAGAAGGATTTTCCAGATGGTGATATTGCTCCTGAAGATGGTCTTTAGAATGATACTACAAGTTTCATTGATGGTGCCCGTGATTCTTCTGATAGTTTTGACTACATGCAGGGTGATGTACAAGAAGAAATTGTGTGGGACGTAGTGCAAGCCGGGAATATTTAAATTTTGACCCGGACCAATTCTATATATATTTATATATTTATGTGTTTTAACTGTTGATTTCTTGCCTGATAAGTTAGTCCTACAAAGCGAAGCATGGCTTTGATGTCTTTTCCGGTAGCATTCGACCCGAATCAGGTCCAGGCCAGATCCTAAGTCTGTTCGTCCCAGTAGCAGACGCGTCTATTTAATATCAACAGTGGACTTTGTGGAGCTTAGATATGTTTAACATTGTTTCAAGTGCGCGTCTCTCTCATCATTGACGTCTCGAATAGGCAAGTATCTGCAGTATATATGCGCACCTTTTATGAACATTGGTCTCTTTCACTTAACGTGTTAATAGGAGTATTTATCTTCCTATACTTCTGTTGGTGTCTCTGCTCGACTCTCAGTCTTTGTTTATAGCTTCCCGTCTTTCCTTATTGTGTATATAGTCTGTCAAAAACCTCAATTTTTGTGATAATTCCGTCTCCAATAGCACAGCGGTAGTGCGCAACACTAGTAATGTTGAGGTCCTTAGTTCAATTCTGAGTTGGAGCATTCTAAATTTTTTGCAATAGTACATCAACAGTCATGTTTTGATATCTGTATTTGGATGAATATACTGCTGTCTGAATGGGTCTATTATTGTACAATCGATATGATGACGATCCCTTGAGAAAATTTACATTATGAAACATTCAACTCTCTTCGACGAAAGCATTCGTTTACTAAAATTGATCGTGCAGTCCAAATTTCTCGTCAACTTCACTTGAACTGCAACCTGAGCCCCCTCTCAATCAATGACCCTTAGATGATCCTGAAGCTTGATCATTATCAATCTCAATTCAACGATGGTAACTAAATATAAATAAGTTGCACTATTTAGAGATTGCGTAACAATTTAAAAAAGCAAATTAGCAATAATTCACTCACTTATCATACACTCAACATAGCATCCAAAAATGTAGATAAGTATTGACTATCAATTGTGTCGTTGAGTTACTCAAGTCGCCTCCCGCGATCATATTGACAGATCATCGCTGCGACACGTCAACATCCTCTGGTTTATCAATGATAATTTCCTAAATTTCCATGGAGTGGTAAACCAGTCCTCTAGTTGATGAAAGGCAAGATGGTCAGTGCAGCTATCAATAGGACACAGCTTCGACACTCGCCCACTAAAACTTTTCTAAAGCTAGAGCAATCGATCCGCTCCTTAATACGCCCGAAAGGGTGAATAAAGTCTAGTGGTACCGTTATAGCATCCTTAGTGATCAAAGGTGCCTAAACACTCGTGAGAGTGCATGGACCGCGCGGGATAATCACGACAAAATTTGAGGGTAGTACCGCAATGCGCGTGTGCTATTCTAAAGAGGTCTATAATGGGCGTAAATGAGGTGCTTAAACCGGTTGCACCTTTCGCCTCTCTTTTTCGCTACACGTCCTCTCTTTTTTGCATTCAATTCTGAGTTGGAGCATTCTATATTTTTTGGGAGATTCGATTTATATCTTTTGACCTTCCGTCCTATCATTGAGTTGCTATGAGGCACATTACAACATCTTCGTTCTTCTTAAAATACAATAAGTAGAACTCGCCTTGTTGTAAATAGACTGAAGGACAATAGAAATATATCTAGCTTTCAATTTTAATCTGTCCAAAGCATTGCCTGAACCGAATTGACGCGTTTTGCACATGCTTCTCCAATATATCGGGTTGAAAACATTGAAAAGCGCTACGTATCAAATAACTAATGATTATATTCTCATTCTACACAATTCAATTCAACTTTAACTCATCTACAACTTTTCTGAGACTAGCGGCAGCTTTTTGTAACTCAACAGAGGAGTGGCCTACGCTCACCGCAATTCTTATACTAGGCTTTGGCGGATAAAGTTCCTAGTCGCGAACGTACTTGGCTCTAGTTACGAGAACTTGCTGCGACTTTTTCATTCTATCAACTATTTTCTATAGAGCCACTTCTTCTTCACTGATTGTATTAAATATCTTATTTAATCTCAGATGCATCAGTGGACTCTTCTAGTCACCTACTAGAATCGCCGTTTTAGAATCACCAAATGCCTGTCTAAACTTGTCAATATTATCCCCCAACTTCTTGATCAATGACTCTCCTTTCTATTCAATAACATTTACACCTCCATTCGCAGATACAGCCATCATAGCGGGAAGAGCAGCACTGAAGCAGTACGCGAGACCGGAAAGCCTCTAATGATCCACCACCTCGTGAGTTCCAACACAGAAACCACCTGCAGATGACAAGACATTAGCCATGGATCCTGATATTATCTCAATATCTGTAACTGGGATATCGAAATGTTCAGTCACGCCACGACCCTTCTTACCCAGAACTCCAATGGACATGCTCTCATCCATTATCACTCTATATTTGTACTTCTTTTTCAGCTCAACAAGACGCGGAAGAGGGACAATATCGCCAAAGTTCTAATACAAACCTTCCACCACAATAAACTTTCGAACCAGACCCTTTTTACTCTTCTTCTCCTCAACAGCCAGCTATTGCAGAACGCGCTCAAGATCATCCATGTCGTTATGATTAAACCATTTTATAACGCTTCGAGAAATTTGCACACCCTTTTGTATGCCAAAGTTCACTCCCTTGTCCACCACAATTATATCGCCACGCTTAGAAAATGCCGGAATAACTGAACTTATGGTGGAGAATGCCTGCGAGTAAATGATAGCTTCTTCGGTGCCCATAAATTAAGCCAAATTCTTCTCAAGATCCAAGTGAGCATCTAGAGTTCCATAAAAGCCAGGCGGCCCACACGCGCCAACACCATACTTGCGTAGTGCATTGATAGCCGACTCGTGAATACTGCCCTCCATTCCAATACCGAGGAAATCAAAGGAGATCATATTCATATAATCTTTGCCATCTTCAAGTTTAACGTGAGCTCCAGATGGCCCTTAAATGATGGGCAGTTGCTCCAACTCCTGGCGCGAGCTAGAGTCATCTTCAGGTACCAACGGCTCCGGTGACCACTCCTAAACCAACTCATCAATCTCTTTCTCTGTGAGCTAGACTTCGCTACTCTTGTCCGGGTAGTATCTCTTCTTGAGCATATAATGAATAGCAAAAATGATCAGCATAACCTCCAGAATAATTCTAAATGGGTCATTCTGGTAAGAGTTCTTTACGTACCGCAACGCCAGCGGAGCAAGAGGTATCTTAGAGTACCCATAGGTAGCCCATTCTTAGATCTCGCTCAACGTGGAATTGACAACCTGAACAATAGCCTTGTTCATTAATACTAGTTAGTTTACTCTGCGAGACTCAGTAAATGTGGTAATAAGTTGAAAAGCGCTACTGTAACCAAATCGTAATGGTTTTAGTAATGAGACGGATGTCGCGACTTGACGCTGCACACCGAGAAAGAGAGTGAGAGATGAAGGGCATCAAAAAGTGGCGTAAAAGTGGTAGATTGTTACAAAATTATCTGCGCTTAAATTATTTATTTATTTAACTCAATGATTTACATCAAAATTCACTGTTATTTTGAATTAGACATTTATGAGGAAGGATGCAAATGAGTCCTATAATGCTGCAGCATGTTATCGCGCCTACTGAATTTCTTATCACATTACGGAAACTTGCATGGGAACGGACGCTCGCCAGTGTGGACGCGCATGTGCCTCTCAACGTGGCCGCGATTCTGAAATTTAGCTGTACAGCCTGGAAAGGTGCACTAGTGCCTCTTCTCATCAGATTTAGCAGACTTTGGCGAATGAGATAAATACTACTGGTCATTAGAGTGCTCCCCATTATATGAACTACCACCTTCTGACGGATCTATCGACATCGCGTTACGGGAGTAAGACTACTGTTATTACGAATGAGGATTAACCTGAGACCAGTCAGAATACGTTTAATAATATGTATGATGATCAGGACGAACTTAATGATCGGCGAATGGATGATTACCTATGGCGTCTTAATTGGGATGGTAACTCTAACTGCTTTCTCCGAATGGCTTATCAAGCTATTAATAGTTCTAATTTTAAGCATTTTTAAGTTATACACCAAGTCCTTGTTATTATGAATTTTATGCATTGTAAGCCGCAGGGGCGATGGATGAATCTCGGGTGGTTCGGTTCAGCGACCGAAAATCAAAATTGTTCACAAGCGCAGATTCAATCGACGGCAAACCTCCAGCGACTTTGTCAAAGGATCGCTATGCAATGTCGTCATCTTTATCGCCATCGATCATGATATCGCTTTCCATTTCTTCTTCATTATTCAGTATGCATACCAGGCCACTGTTTGCAGACCGTATGGTAAAAGAAGAGGCTGGTGTAGAGTCCAAGGATGACGATTTGGCGGTTTACTGACTTTGGCGGGATCGGTGCGAACAACCAGCAGACGAATTACATGTGGAGCATCGGGAATCATCTTCAGGTGCTTTGTAGGCAGCATTACTCGAATTCATTTCCAATATTCTTAAGCAATATCAAATCTTGCCGTTTATGATTAAATATTGTCCAAATGCAAATAAATAAAGAGACTCGGCAACACTGCGACGGCGACCCTAAAATAATCGTAATGGCCGAGACCGCCTGGGCCGCTTGACAATGAAGATCTGCGAACTCGACCCAGGCCCGATCCAAATGAGAAAGTGGCCCTTCTCACCGCGGAGTAGGGAGAAATGGATTGTTCACAGGGACAAAACGTAAAGGCCTAGGCATTTTGGTTGTCATAAATCTAGAATATTCATTTTTCATTGTTACATACAAGTATTTCATTGTATATTTCGAATGCGCCCTACGGCGCGGTAATTCCACTCAGGCCTGAAATTTCTTCTTGCCTTGTCTTCCCAGTGCTCAGCGTAGTAGACGACAACTTCTCGCATGTTAACACCTGCATTAACATCTCGATCAACAAAAACGGTGACACCTTCCACTTGACAATTCTGGCAAACGCCAAGCCTTGATTGCACCACTTTTCGTTCACGATCGGGACATTATCCAGCAGCGTGTAAAACATTCAGTTATCCATCTTCTCCTTCAGCCACACAGCAAAAGACGGGTCGGCGATGACCATCGATTCTCCTCTTCTTATGTCGGTGATGGCAGCGCATAACACCAACGTTCTGCATATGCATCTCTTGATGACAGGGAGCATGCAACTTTGAGGTATTCGGCTCAGGCACCATCACCACCAGCGCGCAACGGCTAAGCTTATAGGCAAACCCACGGACAGGAACAGGAGAAGTCTTCTTTACGTGTTAGACAGCAGCATTACCATACGCGATCACCGGGGGCTTTGGACGATCACCCGCAGGCACTGTTGGATCCAGCATCCGACCAAAACTTTAACGCAACCTCTTCTTTCGCCTATGCGCAGCGTAGCGACGGTAGTAGTCGTCCTTCAGCGGAGCAGATGGCATCTCACGATTGTGTACCAAGCTGTTCGCGACATTATCAAAGGCAGATTGTCTTGCACAAAACTTTCTCAGACGCCATTGACGGTGGAATGGAGCACAATAGTAGTGCCAAACATGCTCATGCATCTCCAGATAGATTTGCAGATATTCAGCCTTACTCTTTACTTGAGACAACCGTGCTTCAAATTGTAAGACCTCAGGGTAATACGACTTGAACTATCTTTCAGCAGAATCGAATTAAGACTCCAGAGTTAACTTACGCCAGTGCTTAGCAGTGAGGCGCCCAGTCTATCTCAGCTATCGATGCGCTGCAGCCTCAGATTCAGCAGCAAGGACAGGGCCAGCAGTCCACACCATCACATTTATCTTACCCGGATCAACACCTATTACATTAGCTCCTTGCACGCGCGACCCCAATTACTTGCAGTTGGTCAACGCCACAGCACCAACACGCATCTAAGACACATCCACCGACCTAGACTTTTTCACCAGTAAGTCCTCCCTTGTGTTGGCATAAGGAGGGCACTCCTTATTCAACGCAACTGTGATGGAACAGCCAAAGCCATCGGTAGACAGACTGATCTCTTACAAAGCTTTGCCTTTCTGTCCCAATTTTACAGACTTGAGATTCACAAAGTCTTTTGCATAGTTCTTGGCCAACAACGATTAGCGATCGTTCACTGCAAGTTCCAACTTCCCAATAGCTGACACTAAAATTCTTTTGTCCACCTTGATATAACGCGGCTAATCAGTTCCCATAGGCAGACAATCGAAGCTCTTAATCTCCAAATTATTTGCTGTCAGCTGCAAATACTCCATATATTTCAATAGCACATTCTGCCCATGAAGATTTTCAAAAGCATTGCCTGCCCGTCCAGCCATATTAGTAGCTACTTTCTTGTTGGGAGCCACCGGTTTCTTACTCTTAACCTCTCGGCTCTTCCTAGCCACTTTCAAGACTGACAAAGATCTTGGATTGGGATTTCTTACATGCTGGCGACGCTGCCTCGGCTCTCTCTTCTGGTATGACGTGAACAGAATGTCCAGCAGAAACTCGCGGTGTACTTAGATCAACGCTTAGAGAGGCTCATTGTTACCAATTATATCCAAAACATCCTGCTTCAGTTGTTAAGTAGAATTAACTTCTTCACCTTCAGAGGACAGATCGTCGTCCGCAGACAGTTGGACTGGGGTGTCTGGATCAATATCCAGAAAGCTCGCATCCAGGTGCTCCTTTGCCAAAGATTTGCCTTCAGTCATTACAGTATTAAGCAGAATTAAAAACACCACCAGCTTACCACCAGTAATACCAAACGGCTCTAACTATACTTTAAGAACGCGTTTCTGGTAGTCAAACAAAGTCTACGTCAAGTGCCACTTAACTGCCGCAATCATATGTCGTGACTGATACTCATACAAATTCGGATTAGGACCTTCAAGACTTGGGTGCTTCAAACGCGCCATTGCAGCAGCCCCAACAGATTCAGCCAGTTTGTCAATATGAGTAACTGTTTCAGGGTGATGGCGAGCGACATTAAACTGGCTGTTTACTAGAAATTCTAGCATATTAGCAAAAGCCTGTTGATGAGAGAGATCAGGCATCTTATCACCACGCTCGTGCCAAACATTCAGCGCAATGTAGACCAACCTTGACGCGGACGACAAATGTTCAGATGCAACACGTAACCAGGATATCAGCTCCTTCTTGGATGCCTGGTTCATGTTCAGGGCTTGCCTCAAAGTGCACTTGCGCGTTGTTTCATAGACCATGACCTGTACTTATCAACTTGATAAAATGATAACGCGATATTAGAGAAATGAAAGTGAAAATAATAGATCTGAACGTTGATTGTCTATTTTAAATTTATAAATAGACGTGACGATAACTTATTTTTAAACCAGATTGGGTTTCTAGAATTTCGAAATATTATCAACCAATCACGAAATGTTAATCACGACACACTCTATCTCCTGCAAAATTTAACAAATAATTTAGAGGCGTTTCTATTTATCAGATGAGCTACGTTTACTAAAGTTACAATTGTATTAATTAGTTTCGAACAAAGAGCAACAATTCCCGATTTATTTTAGACAGCGATTTGAGGGACAGTTTGAATTGTTTGAACTTTTCCATTGCAGGGCACTTTGTGTCAAATTTAACGCGTCTTAAGGTCCATTAATTTTGACAACTCACTTTTAAAAAGCAATTCAAGATAAATATTTTTATGCTATATACGAATATTTTTAAAAATAACTCATTTTCCTAGTGGAATGTATAGCTGCCAAAGTGGGTGGTTGCGAGTTGATTCGGTTCCCATCGGAGTATAGACATGAAATTTTGTATGATTGCAGCATGGCACAGTCTATGGCTATCGGCACTTGTAGAGAAAAATGACATAAAGCGGTGTTAAAGTCGTTTTAATCGCAATTTAGATTTGATGGCGACGGCCGTTTAAACTCATTGCTGAAATTCACTAAGGGGTAATTAGAATTTTAACTTTGACGCGTAAATTTTGCAATATAATACAACAAATTAGAATTATTACTACCATATTTCAGCTTGTCATGAAATCTTCTATAAGGTGATCATAGAATTTTACGTGTTTTCCAAGCGATTCATGTAGGCGTCAAATTGGGCATGTGAGAGTTGAATATGTTCCCGATGGAGTATGGACATGAAATTTGGCATGGCTATTATAGAGCATATTCTAAGACTATTGGCGGTTGTAGAACTAAATTATATCAACATGTGCTAATATGACACGATGTATTAATCTAAAAATTTCAGGGGTAGCTGAAATTTTTTTATTAATAAAGAAGAACGCATGGACTCTGATGGCCGATGCACATGTGATCCTAAAGACCACGAACTTTATGTCGGACCTTAGCAACCACGATACAATTGAGTCTGAGAAAAGTCTAAATGATTTATATAGATTTCTGGTTCTCTTTCCAATTTTATATATATATATATATATATATAAGCTTTCGCATTTATTTCATATGTACGGAAAATCCTATAAAGCAATCTATCTTTGATACCGTATACTGATGAACTTCAGTCATGTTTCCTTCTCTTCTTCGCGCAGAAAATCGGTTCACAATTACTGTAAAGAACCTCTACGCCGTAATGCCAAATGTTATCAGAATATGTATGGATTTTATGGACAAGTTTGTTCGATATCTTGGTCCCATCTTGATTGTTTTTGCATGTGTTTTAATTGGTATTTCTGTATGCTGCTTTTATGCTATTCTATTGCCTCTCTAGATCTAAAATAATTCCAAGACTACATTATCATCACTTTATTATCTGTGTCATATTATTTTCAGTGGATACATCGTGATCATGGTGTTCTTCAACTATTTTTGTGCCATATTTACCGACCCCGGAACTCCTGCACTGTAGTGTGAAGCTCTCATGTCACAGACTGAGCAATCCGCGGTGTCCTAGAGGAAAGTGTGTAGAAAATGTGATCGCCTGAAGCCAGAACGCGCTCACCATTGCTCAGTATGCGGGTGTTGTCGTATGAAAATGTGTCATCATTGTCCATGGATTAATAACTGTGTTGGGCTGTAGAATCATCGGTATTTTTATCTGTTTATGGTGTATTTGTGGGTGGGAACAATATACTTTTTGTTTTGGATCTGGAGACCGTTTATGGATGTAATAAGTGGATCTAATTTGGAGATTTACGGCTACCACAACGTGAAATGGATAGTTTTGTGTTTTATGCTCGCTGCTACATTAATGTTCGCTCTAGGTGGTTTCGTTGCTTGGACTTCATATCTTGTACTTAGCAATTAGACCACGATTGAATTTTACAACAACACATATGAACATGAAGCTGCCAAGTCGCGAGGCTAATCATATAGGAATCCCTATGACTGCGGTAGATGGATGAATCTCCGCCTCTTCTTCAGTATTGGCTCCCGGTACAAGTGGTGGCACGCGTTTCTTCCTGTTAGAGTTCGCGCTTATAGTGATGGTTATTCTTATCTCAAGGAATCTCAGTTTGTATAGAGTCAACTCGTAGACTTGTCGGATTTCGATCTCGATTCTTATAATGCCAAGTTATAATGATACGGTCTTGTTTATGATTAATAAATAGAAAAAGCTCTAGTGATAAAATGACTTTATATGTTGTTTTAGAGTCCGTGGTAGTCACAGACGATGTCGAAACGACAGTGTTTCCATGACAAACATCTGCTCTTCTTTTTATAAATCACCCCGCAGATCTAGATATATAGAAACACATATAATCAACCAACATGGGATAGGTTCAGAGTAGACAAGAATAGCCAGCGAGTGGGCCATCCAACACCTAACAGTCCACGGACGATATGGTTGTATCTTCCGCTTTTGTGAATAGAAGAGATTAAGAAGAGTTTCAAGTCGCCACTGAGATATATCAAGTTGACAGGGAGTTGCGAGAGTTTCCTGAACATCTACTTAATCAGTACACTAAATTTATAAATCTTAACAAGAACAGTAAGTATTAAACTAATGATGATATAACTTGATACATCCCTGTTTGCATGTAGAACTTCAATCCTTGCCTGATACGCTTGTGAAGTGTCGTAAGTTGAAACGATTGAGTGTGAGCTCTAACAACATCACGGATATTCCAGAATGGATTTCCTATCTACAGATGTTAGAATTTTTTGATGTCACGCATAATCCAATTGAAGGTTTGCCTGGTAGTATCGGTTAGCTGTAGAATCTGACTTCTCTTGGTTTGTCGAATTGTGGACTTGATGAGATTCCCACATGTGTTTATAGTTTGTAATAGTTGGAGAAACTTGGCCTCTTTTCGAACAAAATTAAATCAATATCCTCCGGTATTAGTAATTTAAAGTAGTTGGTTAAATTAGATTTAAGTTATAATGAACTTTCGAGTCTACCTGAAGAATTTGGTGCACTATACAGATTGCAGTGGCTGAATTTGAGCTACAACAAGCTGAGAGAGCTACCATAAAGTTTCAGTCGCCTCACAAACATGATAGATCTAGGACTCTGTTGCAATGAATTATCATCGCTACCTGATCTCTCCAAGCTCCAATTGCTCAAAGTTTTGCCCGTCTACAATAATCAGTTGACTTGTATTGGCTCATGGTTACCGAAGCTTTCGAGTTTACAGAAATTTGACGCGTCCAACAATTAGCTGGTGAACGCGGACGAGGTGTTTCACCTCCCCAATGTCAACTATATCAATCTGAAGAAGAATAGAATATAATCAATGAGTCTTCCCGTATCCTGCATATAGAATCTAGAGAAGAGCTTGCAATTTTTGGACCTGTCGAGTAACCGACTGCGATACTTGCCATTCAATCTGAAAAGAGTGGAATCAATCAAAAGTTTTAGATTTGGTCCATAACAGGATTACGGCAAATAAAGTGGCAAGATTATGAGTCTAAGATTGCTGTGTTCGGATTCTTTAATTAAGTAGCTGCCATTTGATAATTGGTAATTGCTTCTCAACTACCTGCCGTATGAAGTTTAGCGAGATATCGATTGTCATGCGTAAGTGTGCACGGTGTGCGAACGGCCTTTCATCAACAACTAGAATGAATTACGCGAGACACTTAGCTTCGCTGGCGAAATGGACGTGTAATTTGGTGAGGCTCTATGCTCTGTCACTTGTAAAGACAGCTTTTAACAAACGCTGAACTCTAGCTCCAACTCGAGTCCAATATAAAACCTGCTCTCCTACGTGTGGTCGCGAACTTGAACAAGTTACGTGCTGAATGATGATATCAATATCGAAATAGAAAATATAGATTCAATTATGCATATATGTAGTTGTAAATCACGATTAAACTTTATAATGAACAACTTGAAATATAAGGCAAACCACCTGAACAGCTGTCCTTTGCTAATATTACTGCCCTTATTCCAGATAACTTGGAATCCAATATTGAAAACTATACGCGTGTTCAATACACAGAAGCAATTGCATATCATCTAAAGCCCATTCTAAGCTTTGAAGCAAACATTTGATTCTACCAACTACCATATCTTTTAGCTAAACTATCGATTTCTTTTCTGATTATGTCCAAATAGTTATTACCATTTACTCCGTATTTTTCAACTACTGCTGATACAGCATTTATCACTATAGGCCACATTTCAGTCAAAAACTATAACAGCTCCTCTCTGTTCGTATTAAAAACCAAACTCTATCCACTCACGCAATAATAGTGGGCAATAAGAGCCAAAAGTTCTTAAACCAGATGAATAGCTTCAGTTCGTGAGAAGCACCTGTTCCTCCTTTAGATTAATTCCAGTATTTCAAAAGGTTTAGTTTAAAGTTGAGTAAAGCCTAGTACGGACAATCTGTTCAGGATAGCAGAGTAGGATGAAACTACAGCATTCTTTTAATGTTCATTAGACTTCTTTAACTACTGGAAGAGGGTACTTGAAAGCTCTGACCAAAATATCTGCGCAGAATTGCGGCCACTTGCAATGCCGTACCCATATTCTAAAACATTCAATAATTATAATCGCTCTCGCTCGTAAACAAAATCATCCCGGCTTAGCAACTCTGCAATTACTGATAGAGGCAATTTAGGAAGTAGACCAGTAAGATCTGTAAAGTTTACATAACATTTAATATCGTGAGATGGTGTCTCCTTAAATGCAAGCCAATACTCATACAAGAAATCAACCTTACTAGGCTGATCTTTGAATACTTTACTTAGCTCTATGGTTCTAAAATCCTTTATGTACTCGAAGAAGAGTACTTTAGAAAGCAGACAGCCATTTTTGACGCGTAACAGTAAAGCCATCAGTTATAAATCCACAGGATAGGCACGAGCCTTCAGTTACTTTAGTTCCATCATAGCCACACGGTGAAGTAAACTGCAATAAAATACGCGCCAAGATTTACTTATGTCTACTTGACGTTTTCTCTTGTGGAGACCAATCATATCAGATTGGGAAAAAAATGTTAACTGATTTCGGCAAAGAGTTTTCAAGCTATTTTCAATCACATTTAATCGCATATCATACAGTAGTTCGTAAGGCTGGAATATTATGTATATTAGCGCTAAGATGCATAAAACAATTGTCGAATCCTCAGTCTCACTAGACGAGATTTGCTAGTATATCGCGCAATAAATTAATGATATTGAATCGCTCAGTAAGAACAGAAGTACAGTTTATTTTCATTAATCATCTTCATCGTCTGAGCTCAAGTCTGAATCTAAATCAGAATCACTATCATCTGCTGCTTCAAGAGACAGACCCGCGACACCTTCCAGTCCGTCTCTCTCGAGTCGACGGAGATAAGTCCGCTTCTTTCGCTCTGGTAGATTAGAGGATAGGCAAAGTTCTTTCAATTTCTCAACCTCTTTATCCGTGTCAATCTGTGATAAATCTTCGACGATTTCCTTGCTCTGTAAACACTTGGCGCACACATCCTTCTTTTACGCGCATGCCTGACACAATACATGATAAGCCTCTTTCACCGATTTCTCGTCACAATCTGGACACTTCTTCGCCTAAGTCAGCGGCTTGTACTTTCGATACGTTTTCCGCCACTGGATGATATCAAAGCATCGCTAGCAGAGACCATTAACAGGCATCGATAGAATCTTTTTGGTCAATTTAGAATTCTTATTATGCTTAAATGCAGTTACATTCTTGTATTTCTATGCTCCCTTCTTGTTATCACCTTTACGCGTTGTGGTCATATTTCAATCACTTTGCAGGTTTATCAGTCTTTCACTCTGCTCTCTCTTCTACTGACTGATAAGCAAAAGAAGAAAACTGATCAAACAATCATCGGAAATGGTAAGATTCGTTATGATACGACAACTATAGCTCTAATATTTAATATTATTACGTGTAGATTAGACGATAAAACAGATTGCGGAAAGAATATCTGTATAAGAAGAGCAAAGAGACTTAGGAGCAGTAGATTTATGAGCGCAAGTAAAAGTTGAAGGCCGCGCTGGAGGGTGCCTTACCACTTCCATCCGAAATGAAGAGTAGCGTTGGAGACATTCGTAAAGACTTGCCATATGACGAAGCTCAGTCTGCTCCAACTACGCACATGGATGATGAGTATGCGTATGCAGGTGTATCTGATCCAAAGATATTGATTACCACATCACGCGATCCTAGCTCTAAATTGTTGTAGTTTGCCAAAGAGATGCGTCTTGTGTTTCCCAACTCATAGCGAATTAACAGAGGTAATTACGTTATAAAGGATGTTGTCGCGTCATGTCGCGCTAATGAAGTCACTGATCTGGTGATACTTCATGAGCATCGCGGACAACCTGATGGTATGATTGTATGTCACTTTCCGTATGGACCAACTGCTTACTTCACCCTGCACAATGTGGTGATGCGTCATGATATAGAAGATCAAGGTACTGTAAGTGAAGCGTATCCTCATCTGATATTTCATAATTTTACAACCAAGCTGGGAGAGCGTATCAAAAGTATCCTCAAGTACTTGTTCCCTGTGCCTAAACCTGATACTAAACGCGTCATGACATTCTCTAACGATGCAGACTACATTTCATTTAGACACCACGTCTATTAGAAATTGTCTGGTTCTAAAGAAGTTGAGCTGGCAGAATGTGGACCGCGATTTGAAATGCGGCCGTACAAGATTTAGTTGGGCACAGTTGATATTGCTGAGGCTGACAACGAATGGGTCCTCCGCTCTTACATGAACACCACCAAGAAACGTAATCAGCTTTGACATGTCTTAAACGACTTTATAAAGCGAATAAAAACTATATTATATATTGTCATTTGCATTTCAAATATCAATACTCGTATGCAGGGGATAATGATCGCTTGGACATGGATGATTGTCGAATTCTGATAATACTGTCGAATGAGCTTGAATGTCAGTTTTGAATATTGTTGTAACGCCCTGCACTTCAACCTTTTCAATTAGAAAGATGTGATCAATCTGTCCTTTTGCCTCTTTCACAGTTGCTAGTAGATTACCATCTGGATCGTATGTGTCGCGATTAGTATTTAGCAATCGACGCATATGAACATTTCCATCCACTAGCTGTCCGAGTTGTGAATAAATTTCAGAGCCAAAGCCAATATTAAAATCGCCGCAGAGGAGAATAGTACAATCAGCGGCTTTCACTTATTTACCATCTAAATCAATGTAAGACACAATCTTTTAGGTGATTTCGCGACTTATAAAGTGACTGATTTCCCGTAACTGTTACAACTTATTAGCCTCGTTATCAGGATCAAGGTGGGTATTTATAACTACTATTCGCTAAGTATTGCGTTCTAACAGCTACAGACAGGCAGCTCTCACGCCCTTCTTGGAGGAAGATTATGATACGGTGAATTAACGCGCCAATGACCATTCCAACTTAAATTTGCTCCTATCAAACCCAATCACTAGTCCTCCATAACCGTTCCAGTAATGCAGAGCAGAGTTTAGCAAGTTATTCAGAAATGAAGGACCTTTTGTATAAGAATCGGAGATTATATCAGGACTTAGTGTATATTTAGACTTGATAGCCTAAAGTAAAACGTGTTATTCCGGTCCCCAAGACTCTTAGAGTGCAAAAATATCATGGCGCTGTAAGATGCTCACAATCTATGACATTCGAGTGTCTGTTGCGAACTCTTTGTTACTATACGTTGGATACTTGACTTTGTTAATGAGCACCGGAGGCACCATGAAGATATTCCACTGCAAGATAGAAATCATTTTTACCGACAAGTGAAGAGATAGTGAACAAATATAAGAGTAAGAGGTTTAATTCCGTGTCTATTCAAAAGTCATTTAGCTGCGACATCTTAAGTATGAATGTGATCTTCAATAGATTCATAATGGTAGTATAACAGATCGTAGGCTTCAAATTCATAATGAATACGATCTTTTTTGGTGAAAGTATCAATCTTGGCGCCTAGAGTCTGCTCGTTATACTTTCCATACCCAGTAGAATCCAGGCGATCACTGAACAAAGTCACAGTGAATGATGCCGGTCTGAAAATCTTGATCACCTTTTGTACAATATCTTCGTACGTGACACCATTCCTCTATGGTATGTAATTAGTCTCAAATGATGCAAATGAACAATGCTTTTCAGGAGTTACGTGCACATCAAAATACGCTTCATCCATAATGCCATTGCACGAGTATCCACACGGATCAAACAGATGATCGTCCAAAATCAACTGGTGACTTTTCTACTACTCATTGCCACTCTACTGCTCACCGAAAACTTGACTCAATAACTCTGAGGCTACAAGAGAACCATCAGCGCGACGCGCACTAGGAGGATAGAAGAGCTGTCTGGCATCATCACTCAGACCAGTCATCAGAATTTCCAGAGTGCGATCGGCAACCGGGCCCACTTTCCCGACCGGCGATACGGAGCGCGACGACGGCTGAGATGATAATGATGATAAGCCGATCAATGCAGTGCCGTTCTGCGTCAAACAGCCTGGGAGTTCCCACACAAAACAGTACCAGTGATGCTAGGCGTTAGTCTTACCAACGACATACGCCGCTCCACCGGCAAAGTGATTCTCCAGACAGTGCACCTCATCCGTCCAGGAACAATGTGGTGGTGGCTGATTCTCGGGAAACATAAAATTCTTGCGGCTATAAAAGACGTACGACACGGTGCTCAAACCACAAAATTTCTTTGCATACTCTAGCAAAAGATCGAGACACAGCAGCAGAGTCGTCGTACCGCAAGTTTTTATAATAATCTTGCGATCAAACACGAAGAGGGATGACTCGCTGAGTAGATACGCATCCACGTACTCGTTAGATACATGGGATAGTATTTCGCACTACACCAATTTTAATAGTGTAATCCAATCATCTTTAGAAATAGATCTGAGTGATTGAGTATCATCAGCGCCATCATCGAACCACACTTCGAGCAGCTTTTCCGCACCCTCAAATCCAGCGGACAGCTCTTAAACAGCAGTAATTTGACACAAATTTGGCATCAATCGACAAAATGTGATATGCAGAATCTATACAATGTAAATCCAAAAATCAGAGTAAAAAAACGTTGAAAATTTTCAGTTCATCAAAGAATCAACAACGAGACTGCGCGTTCACAGGAGAGCGTTGCTTCCTCTGCATTTCCTTACCGCCGACCTGAGAGGTGCCGACCTGTGGGGGAGCGAGCGAGAAAATCTGAAGAAGAATTACGGATCAACGTTCATCTATCTGCCGTACAATTCCCCATATAATGGTGGAAGAGCTACAATAGATTGAAGATCTTCATTTGGATCCTCATTTGAAGGCGAAAATTGGTTTAAATTAAAATAATTACTCATAAACAGGATCAAAATAACTGAAATGTGTAAAGTGTAAAGCTGCAGATGGTATTCACAAGATTAAGCATGATTTCTGGTGCTAGGATTGCGTGATATCAAACGCGAGGATAAAGTACAAGTCTAATATGCAGCTGTTTAGAGGTATCGACCGTCTTATAAGTATTGCTGTGGTATTTAATGGTGACTTGTAATCTTCGCTGCTTGTCCATCTGCTATGTGAGCACTTTAGCAGATTGCATTCTCAGTCATAGAAACGGTTTATTGAAAAGATGCTGCTGATGTACGTGTATAAAAGTTATAGGGGTTCAAGCGCGAAAGATGCATCTATAGTTTAAGAATATTTAAAGTCTATTTAATTAAAATACTCGAATATCAACATCGAAAGTCGTGTCATTTAGATGGAATCGCAGTTGTAGCATCATGGTAATTTGAGCACTGATATTTTCGATTTGGCGTCTTCTCCCACTGGAATTTAGGATTTGGAAGATAATTTAAGGTACAGAATCCATCTCAGGGAGTGCAGCGTTAATGGTATACAATTTCTATGCTATCCTGACACTGCTGATATATTGGCTTAAAAAGTCATCTCTTTAGTCGCGAAAGGCTGTGCAGATTAGATTCCATTCAAGACGCGTCACAATATTACAGTTCCTTTTTATAAAAATAATGATGATTATGATGCTTAGGACACGGACGCGGAGTCTAAACAGCTTTGCATTCTTCGTCCTATATGTGATATGGTGTAGAATGAAGTTGAGATTTGCTGCAGAGTATAGAATCTACCCGTTATTGTAAAGCCAAGCCCAATTCCTCAGTCATTTGAACTGATGAGTATCGATCAGTTGGTGGACCAGTTCATCAGTGGCCTCAGTTCTGAATTTGTTTCCACAGTTCCAACTATAATTAGATCGTCTAAAAAACTTCATTCAAAGGGTGATGGGCGGATCTGCGACTTTTGTTCACTTCCTGTAGTGTATACTGTTGCAGATTAAGCGTCATCTGATCAAGTTTGTGATGGGTGCAGGGTGGCTTTGAAAGATTGCCATATTGATATGTCCATCTTTGATAAGTTTATATGACAAGCATACTTGATTAAATAGTTTTATTATTCATACATTTTCACTGTTTGGTTACTTTTTATGAAAGATTGTAAGCATTATTGATGCAATCAGGAATTCCAATTCCATCAAAGGATGCACCAGTGATGGACATTCTACCATTAAATTTAGAGTCGATTGACTATCTAATCGTTTACACTTTATCTAAATGCCCAACGTGATACTAAGGCATGCATTGATGGTTAATATGGCATTCCACAATGTCAGGCTTAATATTAATCTTGAACTTATCTCGCACAAATCTGAGAGCATAGTTGATAATGTCAGCAGTCTAAGGACTATCGCCAAATGTGCCACTGAAATGCTACCCTCCAACCATCACGGTCATTACTGTACTATTTGCTGGCTGTCTATGAGGAAATGGGAACGTGTCAATGATGACACCAGTGACAGGAAGTCCAGCATTGTATGGGAAGAGAACGCCAATAGAAGGTCTAAGAGGAAGTTCTATCCTGCGTCGCCAAACTATATTCACAGGCGCAAACGTACAATACTCGATAGATTGCAATTGGTCGCGTAACACTTGGTCCTAAACTGACCCGAGTATATCAGCCAGAGCATAAGCAGGTAATGTGGAGATAACATGGTCAAACTTCTCAGTATAGCCACATAACGTAGAGACGGCTACATGCTCCTAGTCAGCTTGTATAGAATTTACGGTGCAATTAGACATTACTTCAACATTGTTTAATAATTTCAACTTATCCATAATCTTGGAAGGCAGAACACTCATACCATCATTGAATGTAAAGAAAGTTCCATTCTTTAACACTTTAAGCAGTGGAGCAATCTTTGATTATTATTATTATTGTTACAATTGTGGAGTAGATGAAGATTTCACAAATTACTATAGAACCGATCCCAAAGCTACAGAGCCGTATTTTCTCTCTAAATCAACCACTTTCTTAAACTGTGACATCATACTCCATCTAGATATATCTCCACCGTACACACCATATATGAAAGCACTCATTATATTGTCAGCAATCTGAGTATTAAATCTACGCGCAAAGAAATCTCTTATTGACTCGTCATCAGCTTGTTAATGGGTCCGTCTGCTGCGTTTAATGACATCATTTATAACACCAGGGATTAATGATCGCGTTAAAGGATTAAGTAAAACAAATATTGGATTAGTAGAGACTCGCTATATAGATCCACCATAGTAAAGGTATTTGTTTCTATTAATTTCCGAGTCTTTGGGAATGTAGATAAGTTCCTTGTCAGCATCGCAAAGATGCAGCAATCGAGCCACAGCGGTGACGTTTGCGTCTTTCGGGCTCATTGAGCGAGAACCCAACTCGAATAGATATCCATCTTTGCGTATACTCCTCAGCCATCCACCAGCACTACTCGACTTTTCAATAAGAGTAACTTTAATGTTTGGATTCTTAATAGCGAGAAATAGTGCACTTGACAGACCAGAGATACCACCACCAAGAATTGCGACGCGTTTCATTGTTGTTAATCAGCTGGAGAGATGGAAGAAACGCCACCGAAAGTGATGTAGTCGCGGTCAGATTCGGTAATGCTCAGAATCAGTTCTCGTTATTATTAAAATACTTCCAGCTAATAACTGCCAAAATGCGGATTACATCTGTATAGAGAGTGTAAGACTTCATTTATATTATTTAATAAAAAAACTGTTGATACCATCTATAAAGGCCATGCGTGTTCAGAAACGTGTGTTTAACAGTCGCATGATCGTGACGCCCAACGGTCCGCCTTAAAGTTTTTTCTCGCCATCGCGCTGAAACGACTCGATTGATTGATTTATAGATCGGATAATTATATTCAACACAATGAGGATCCCCTTCGACAAGCTGATAGCTGGCACTATCGCACTTTAAGGTATTATTTTTGCCTCATTAAACTCTTGACTGATTATGTATGTAACTGTATGTGTGTAGAAACTGTTCAGTATGGAGTACAAGCTTTTCCTTAACTCTTTAGAGGCCCAGGATAATAATAATAATAACAAGCAGAGAATATAATGGGCGCGCAAACGCAGAATTATAATAGATTGATTCCAATGCCGCTTCGGCCTGTCAAGCCGCTAGGTGTGCCGCCTAAAGACTCAGGTGTGGCCAAGATGTAGACTACTTCATCTAGGACACGTGTTGAATCTTACCGAGCTGATTATGATGATATCCGCGCTGTCAGTGCCTAATCGCCGCCGCCGCCATGGAAGATTCCTAATCTGCAATTGCCAGATTTGAAAGCAATGACTAATAGAGTTGGAATCTCACTTCCACCAACAGATTTCAATTCAATATCGAACAGCTGGCTGAGCGATCCATTGTTTTTGCATTAGATGATGGCGTATTTACGAATGACTTATGAAGCAGAGCGACTTGGTAAGGATTTTGAGTTCAATTATGATAGATATAGAGGAGATTAATAAGACCCAGAGTACGAGATTGTACATTCAATTAGAATTGATCGATTCGACGTGGATGCTTTAATCTCAATGGCGCTTTTAGATGACTAAGATGCTGATGGATAATAACGCGTCTTTGACGTGGCTGTTACCATACCAGGTACCAAGATGAAGAGTAATATTAACTGGTTCACTAATCGAAATTTTGCACTCACTGATGGTTCATTTCTATTCAAGTCTCCCTCAACGGAAGGTATAGCAATACATGCTGGTTATGCTTAAACTATGAAACTTCTTATACCTGAAATTGTAATAGGATTAAAGAAGGCACTGGACAAGGCCGAATAGAAAGGCTATGCTGTGAGATCGTTGACTTTCTTTGGTCACTCTTCTGGAGGTGTTTATGCTGAAATGCTATCCGCTTACGTGCTATCACATTACTAAACACTATTTCATAACGATGCTGATGTCTTTGGATTTACTGATAACTACTTACCTTTTAGCGGGGATTTCAAGGAATCCATACCGCGGGTGAAATGTATTAAACTGGGCTCGCCTTTCACTGGCAATGTTGCTTATGCCAACGAATTGTAGTCACTAAGTGCTGCGCATAATTATGATTACAGGATAGTCGAGTTTATGCTCAATCGCGACATTATTTTAAACAGCAAATATGTGCTGCGATAGTATGTATAGAGCCCGTCAGAGTAGATTGTTATACAGAGCAAGTTGGATCCCATCAAATAGCACATGTTTTAGACTTATGCTTAGAAAGTACCTCGATTTTTGTAGGAACTCTCTAGCAATATATTACAAAAAGCCAGAACCACTGAATGATGTCTTCAAGAAATGTTTTAATAAAGACAGTTTTTGAAAGTTCTTCTTTGTACGGATTATTCCATCTTATTGATTGTAGTGATTAAACACAAAATTACGCGTATAATGATGAATTTTCGTGTAGCTCAGCGATATTTATCTAGTTCTAATGCTCTCTACGCGTTAAGAAATAGAAGGCCAATGCGCACCACTCCTCCCACATGGTACTAGAAGAACGCGGTCATGTATGGACGGTACAATCGCCTAACGAATGATATTGACAGGATTGACAAGGCTGCTGTAAGCGAAATTCAAGACTCTGGCGATATCGACTAGAGCACCGCTGGATGGTATTATACATCCCTCGCCCCTTCTCCCAAATAATGCAATGTGATTGATAAAAAGCTGTGGAGTGTGATACTGCAGAGATGGGTGCGATTCAAGATATCATCCGCGGCACTACGCGAGACTGATCGCAAAGGTGGCCTGGATGAATATTTTCTATTGACGGAAGATGAAGATTTGGGTGGAGCGGGCAGTGTATCTGTCCAATTCAAGTAGATGTTATAGAGTAAATTGAATAAGGCTTCCGGTTAGTAGTAGAAGTAGTCGGTGGAGCCTTAATTGAAGAGCGAATACAACAAATACGCTCAAGAGTGGAAGAAGATGCTTGACAATAAGTACAAGTACTCGCTACCAGAGGAATCATTAGATTTAACAGTAATAAATAAATGATTATTAGACTTTATTAATACAGAGGCACGTAAAGCGTATTCATTTAAGTGGAGGCAGTCCAAGTGACGCGCGTAATTTGTTCATATCTTCTACAGAGAGTGAGAGTTGAGATTTAAACGAGGTTGAACTTGGTTGAGTTTCCGTTGCCGTCGGCGTGATTTCTTATACAGCATGCTATTCGCTACCTTCTTCCAGTCTGGGTTTCTTTTACTTCAACCTTAATTTACCTCCTCTATCTAGAATAGATGTGTCTTTTGATTCCCTGGAGAATGTTTTGATAGGAGCGTTATGACCAGACCTTTCTTAGTCATTCAGAGATAGACTATCATCTTCATTCAAAGGTGAACTTCGCGGTTGTAGTTGCCCAATCTATACCAGCTACTAGCGCTTAATTAGACGAGGCAAAATAACTCCACAAACGCGTTCTTGCGTTAATAGCTACTCTACGAACTCATCCATATGTATGATGGTGAATGATCCATCGTGATTTCTCACCCGCAACTTTCTATAATCCGCAAGTAACTGCTCAAGACATGTATATACCTCTACCGCTGGGAGCACTAGCCGCAATATAAATGCACCAAAAGCGCGAATATATTTAAACTATTTCTAGGCGATATAAATTAATAGAATCTCCTTCTCAATTCCAAGAGTAATCGCTTTTAGAACCAGCGCGATGAATGGCGACACTTGCAACAATCCACCATAGAGGCCGGAAATATATTGCACATGATCCATAATAAGCTCGAGTATTGACGCAGCGTCTATTTCTTCTATCGATGATAAGTATTACTTCCAGAAAATAGACTCAAATATCCGCTCCCTGGTAATCTTCTCAATCAGCGTCACTGGATATGAGCGTACCATCTCGCTTTAGATTGCTACCGGCAATTGATCATCAAAATCTTCTTGATCATTCCCCTCATCTCTCAATAATGCTTCTACATAATTCTAATACTCCTCTTCATCATCTTACTACTAGTCTCTATTAATGGCCGCTTTGATAAGATTAAGTTCATCGTTGGAAGCCATTTAAAAGCACACTCAGCACTTGTAGTATCAAAGATAAAAAAATTAAAGTTAACGAATTCACATTTATTCGACACACATTTATCATACATCGTATGCATTATTCAAATAGTCATACATCTTCTTTTCCAAATTACGCGTCCATGAACTAAATTCAGATGCAGTTTACCCACCTACTGCAGATGGACTAGAAGCAGATTGTTATTATTATTATTACTGAGAAGGTGAGAGCTGTTGTTTCGACGCGAACGTTGATTACTGTCTGGTCACTAATTACGTGCTTACTCTGAGCTTTTATCCTTTATCCATAATGATTTTCGCTATGCTTTTTGATTATCAGATCTTAACTAGTAATAATCGAAGGACTTGTAAGAGAAGAGAGGAGTGGCGGGCTTAAAGGAGCAGAGGTCACAAGACAATCTGGTCATTAGAAACGCTCCGATTGGTCAATCGTCAAGTTGCCCAGATTTAGATGGTAGCACAAGTAAACAACGATTAAACACTCGCATAGTAATTGTATCTAAGTATACCAGTCCGTGTTGATGACTACGCAGAAAATAAACTGAAATATAGCGAATTAGAATAATTCCGTAATATTGATGGTGCAGATCAAGATGCATAAGTACCAGGATTGCGAGTCACTTCAAGCAGCTGAGCTTCAGGCGAATCGGGTTCAACCTCGTGACAATATTCCCATCTGGCAGTCAGCGGCAAGCTCATAAGAATAGATTCTATGCGTGAACCAGGAGTTGCCAGTCCAAATTTTGTACCTCTATCATAAACGAGATTAAATTCCACGTACCGCCCCCTTCGCAATTGCTGCCATTGCTTCTCACGGTCAGTATACTGCATATCACGTCGTTTCTCGAGAATAGGTACGTATGACTAGATGAACGCGTCACCACAGCTTCTTATAAATGCAAATAACTCTTCTGGAGACTTGTCGTCCAGATCATCAAAGAATATACCACCAACGCCTCTCATCTCCTCACGATGTTTGATGTAAAAGTACTTGTCACACCAATCTTTGAATCGCGCATAGTAGCTCTTATCATGCTTATCGCACGCGTCCTTGTAAGTTTAATGGAAATGTTTTACATCATCTTCAAAGTAGTAAGACGGACTGAGATCGCATCCGCCACCGAACCACCACAGCATTGGCCGTCCATCTGCATCTTCAACTTCAAAGTAGCGATAGTTTAAATGAGTAGTTGGTGCATAAGGATTATGAGGATGTAAGACCATTGATACACCAGTGGCGAAGAACTTTTGATCAGCCTTCAAGTCCAAGTTCTTACCTCTAGCGCGCATTTACTTTGCAGTCTCGGGAGACAATTTACCATACACAACGCTGACATTAACACCAGCCTTTTCAAATACATTTCCATTCTAAAGGACACAACTGGTGCCTCCACCACCAAGTTCGCGCTTCCATTGATCTACTTGAAATTGACTGCCATCAATCTTCTCAAGCTCAGTTACAATCGACTTTTACAGCGACTTGACATAACTTTACATTCGATCTCTCATTGGAAGCTACACACATCAAATATAAATCATTTCTTCATATTCAGATTCTGTATACTTTAGTCTTTTACCTTTTAGTCATTAAAGTCAATATCTGGAAGTAATAAAGACTTGGCTCCCTAATTGGGTTTCTATATTTGTTCATCTTACAATCGACCGTGTGTAGTGGTGGTGATTAAAGGCGTCCGAGCTGATTACTCTGATTGTCTTTGAACACTATTCGCCCAATAACCAGCGGCAAATCCGCTTCCAAGTACTACGGAGAAATTTCTACACATAAAACATGAATAAATATTGATGGGTGATAGTGGAAAAACTTGCGTACCTTATACGGCGATACATGTTCAGTCGCATGCAAGTACTGAATACTTGATTGAATTGAAAAGGAGAGTAGAGAGCTCAGCTAAGGGATACAAAAGTCTTTCATGAAAACGACACAATCTATATAATACTTACAAACTACAAACGTCTATAATATGATATCTCATACATTCTCATAGTTTAATTGAAAGTAAACGCCGGATAACATCCTCCATTGTCAATCTAAAGTTCATGTCTGAGGACCAGCACGATTCGCAGATATTACACAACAGGCCCCAGTTGCGATCAGACATTCTCAAATTCAGTATGGAGTCTGGAAATAGAGGCCGCTAACCACGCTACACAACGTGACGTATATCATCTCTCGTCAGACCATCATAAGCTTTACCGCGACATATAATCTCATAGCAGGATATTCCATAAGCGTATGAATCGCGAGAGTGTAAAGGTGCCTGCACCGGTACCATATCCGCGTTAGGATTAGTCTTCAAGATTTTTTTATATTCAAAAAAGGCTTTAACATACTCTGGTGCAGCATACGCCATTGACAAGCCGGCAATTTGAGACTTCTTCATCGCTTTTACACCCATTCTATCATCAGACGTGATGGTGGAGATACTGAAATCAGCCAAGAGGCAGATCAGCGAGTTATTAGGCATCAAATCAAGCAGAATATTCTCAGGCTTCAAATCATTATGTGAAATCTTCTTTGAGTGCAAATGACTAACTGCAGAGGCAATATCCAAAAGAACAGCCCGCATAAAATACATGTTCCAATCTTGATCTGACAACTTAATTTCAGCACCAGTTTTATTGATAAGATCTTTCAAACTACCAAATTTATAATAAGGCATTAGAATGCATTTTGGAGAGTGGGAGAAGCCTAGGAGTTTGACAAAATTCTGATGATTAGCCAGATCGCTCATTATGGCCAGTTCTTGATTAAAGATATCATCTTGCTGCATCAGATCACTTTCCTGGATCACCTTAGCCACAACTCCCCATCTACACTGAGATTACAGCGCTGCATTTTGCGGAGATAATTCAGCCATATAAATTGTAGAAGTTCCACCTTTGGCGACGACATTACCAAGTTGATAATCTAATCCTTTAGTCATCAAGCGATCTGCCGGGATAGCAAACGGCATAGCCGAGTTTATCACAGTCTCCTCGTCATCTCTAAACGTTGTTTGATAGCCAGATAGGATATTTGACATAATGGTAAACTATGACATATCATTAGTAAAATCGTTAGTATTAAAGATTGGATTTACAGAGCGTGTGTTTGTATGATCACCACCGACAATAGACGAATCGGGCAGATTCCCAAACATGAAACGGCTAGTCATTCCTTTAGCTTTGCGGATCTCTAACGAAGTTTTCGGGGCATCGCTCAGATCTACGGCGATCGGTTTCTGGGCCATCGCTGTCACCGCTTAGCCATTGGGACTTTTATAGAATTGCGTTGATGCCTAACTTTGACTTTTCTCTGACGGTATATCGCTACTTCCGCCACCTCCTCCTCCTCCGCCATCGATAGAGTGAGTTGATGTGTACACCTGCTGAAGCGAGCTATTCTTTGCATTCTTAGGCTTAAGCGTTCCATTATTAGAACCCATTCGCGGCGGAGGCACAGGCATGTCCGGTCCTCCAACTATACTATTAGCAGATATTACTTCACGACCAGCGGAATGCTAGCTCGATTTCTTTGACTGTGCCAAATTGCCATCAGATTGCTTAAATTTCTACGATTTTGTAATTTACTACAACTATTACTACTGTTATTATTATTACTGCTCAGAAAACTGAGGACCAACTAGCAACTTCTAATAACTATTTCCCAGTGCTTTACTGATCGATAGCGCGTCCGGCATTTACTGTTTCATCTGAGGCAACGGATGTTTCATCGGTTGTTAAGCACCGGATTACTACTGATTAAGCCCTCCACTCCCATTTGATTATTAATCGTCTGAATGATTGAGGGATGCATGAGACTTTAATATTTTTCCGACATTACTTTTACCACCCTATTGCTATAAATCTTTCATCCCGGATTAAGAACCATTGTTCACTTAGGACTGTGTTCGAGCTTATGTCGCTCTTCCAATTCGCTTAAATTTATACAGACATGCAAGCACGACGACAACGATAATCACCACGACAGCGATCGAAGTAATTATAATATTAGTGGTGTTGCTCTCATTTTAATTTGATGGAGTAGAACTCATATTCTTTGAGATATCAGCTCAAATAAACTAAATTAAGTGCCAGTAAACGCTATCAGCTAAGTCAGTACTTGTTTCAGATTTAAAATCAAAATGTCCTCAAGAAACAAAAGACCTCCTTGACGACAGTCAATTTATAAGTTGCTTGAGATTGAAAATGTCTGAACAATCAATTAGGCAATAAATCATAAGAGATACCAGTAATGATCGGGTGAATCTACATAAACAGAAAAAAAGGCGTATTCACAGTCAACTAGAATTATGAGCCAAAGAACGTACACCAAAGAACGGACACGAGAAGATTTACGAAATATAATGCAATTTTCATCATTAATCATCTTTATTGTCGGGCAACATAATAAAAGTCTAGGATGCCGGATATATTGAAGAAGTCTCGTAATCAGCCGGGAGTATCTATATGGGAACGAAGCAATTAAACCGGTCCACGTCGACAATTTTGGGAGCCAGTTGAAGTGGATCCATAACAGTTTTATGACTTACCTCACACTGACCATCATCTTTATGCTCAGCAACAAATGCATCATGAGAATATGAACTGCTTTCAAATTCACACGCGCCAGATAGAGCCTGAAATTCAAATCGAATCCGCCACGCCAGATCGAGATTAGCCATGGAGAAATCTCCAGTGACACTTGAAGGAATATTTAACCTGCAGCTGAGAGATGAAACTTGATAGCATTCTTTAAACACGCTAGAATGAGTATCGACCAAATCCTAAGTTTTGGATAGTTTACGCACACTAACAACAGATTCCAGGTGGATTCCAACAGCAAAGCATTTGATATTACAGTCAGAGAAATCCAGATTAATTAATATGGACCCGCCAATAATTTGAGTCTTCCTATTGAGAGTCATTTGACAAACATGTACCCCTTCTCTCTAAATATCAAACTGAAATGCTTGCGTCTATTGCTACAAAAGTGCAGCAACTTATAGCAGAGACTTTCCAGCTTTGTGCCGCGATTCGCTTGACCTTCTCCGAGCATTAGAAGTCTAATTACCACCTGAATCTTTTGGTAACACATTCTAACTCTAAGAGTGGCGGGAATAACTACCATCACTCTCACGTCTCTGCTATAAATATTCTTCAATATCGACATCCTGGTTAACAAATTAAATCCGGTCTTTTGACATGATCAGTGGAGATGTCCATTGCATTTTATCTGCGGAATTCAGGCAGCTATTCTAAACGCGCACAGGCATCTTAATCAGGTACGGTTGTTCATCAAACTATCGCTAAATTCCAAAAATCATCATGTACTTTATTCTCATCTTTGAACATATGAATGAGGGAGGCAGGTGTTAAGGTAGTTTGAACTAACATTTATACTGCTTACTATCAATTCTAGATTCTGAACATCGAAGTCTGAGATTACTGAATACAACCACAGGCGGGCATAACACAACAGGTATGGCGTTTTCTTTAATCAATGCATTGTACACTTCAGCAACAAAAGATCCGGCACCAGCAGATGCAGTTTTTAACATCTTCCTCCTCTTTTCTATTTAATCATTCGAAAGTAAATTGTCTTTTTGAGTGATGTATCCCACAAACTGAATGAATCCACAGTTGAGATCAAGTTGCTCAACCACCTCTGCAGATGGTATGTACTCAGTTTCCGGAGATTATAACATTTTAAATTCACCTCCATTAGCCTGATTAAACATATAAGGACTAACAATATCACTAATAGAAGGTTTTGAGTTGATAGTGGATACAGAAGTGACACTAGGCTTACTTGAAGTGGCAGATTTAATACTAACACTCTAGGGCGGTTACTTGAGAGATTGCTGATCTGACTTGCCTAACTATGGCTGCGTCTCAATTTTTAAAACTTCTTACTATGCTTCAAAATTGGTACCGTCCACTTCACTTAGAGCGGAAACGTTTTAAATTTACACCACACTCTAACTGTCTTCATCTTATGGCTTGTTATAAGCTTAGCTAAACGGCCAGTACCAGTAAGATTATTAATGCTGACTATTTGAGCTAGTGGAAGACTTGGATTCGAGCCTCTACTTAATCTAACTCGCTTTCACAACAAATCCAGCAGGTTCCAACTCTTATTATTAGACATCAGGCTACTATTTACTGTGATGACTACTAGCAGATGTCGCGTTAGATACTGAAGCACTCTCAGACTATTCTTGTTATGCTTATTACTACTACCACGCCTATAAATTTACAACTTGTGGCACCCGCACACTCTAAGGTACTTAAAATGAGCCAACACTAGTTCTTTAATTCTAAATCTATGTGTTATCCACCGATACTGCTGCAGAATTGTCATCATTGTTTTGATCACCTTGTTGGGAATTATTATTAGAATACAAGGAAGAGTTAGATTGAGTGGTAGACTGAGCCAGAGACACTGACTATTATAAAAGGGCCGCAGTGGAATCAGCTGTACAGCTCAACTACAAAGATAAACTAGCATCCAACTACTCACCAGCATAAGCCACAGCATAATTATCCAATTAACAATTCACAACCAAAGGCATTCTTAAACTAAACAACCGTACTTTAATATAGAACTGCACTACCTATTGTTCTACAGTTGATATACTCAAATACTCAATCTGAACAAGAGAGAAAAGACGAGAGGGAACGATTGAAACAAAGGACGAGCGATGATGACTGACGAAGGAAACTCTCAGCAAGGCGATCTCTAACTTATGAATTAACACCCAAGCAATCAGGCATTACATTAGCCAATCACTTTAGAATATTTCACGTAAATACAGTTTTGATAAAATGACTGGCGATTTGCAGATCAAGTATTGTATATTTGATATGGATGGACTCTTGTTGAATACAGAGCATATTTATTCTATGGTCACCATTGAGATTCTATCAAGATATGGGAGGTAATATTCGTGGACTCTAAAAAGTAAGCTGATGGGTTTGCGATAGTAGGAAGCTGCGGAATTGATGATTAGAGAGCTGGAGTTGGAGGGAGTACTGACGCCAGAGGATTATCTGATGGAGCGAAATGCCAAGCACGCTGAACTGTTTCCCAGTGCCAAACCTATGCCTGGTGTCGAGAAACTGATTCGCCACTTGAAAGCCAACGGAATCCCGATCGCCGTCGCCACGTCTAGTCATTTGGACGCGTTCAAATTGAAGACAAGCTCTGCAGAAAATCAGCGCCTCTTCTCTCTCTTTGACACTATAGTGACTGGATGCGATCCTGAGGTGCTGCAGGGGAAGCCTCATCCTGATATATTTCTAGTCGCTGCTCGTCGATTTGGTGTCACGTCACCTGATGATTACAAGCACTGTCTCGTCTTTGAAGATGCACCTAATGGTGTTCTGGCCGGATTAAGAGCCAAGATGAATGTTGTGTGGGTTCCTGATTAATAACTTGACCACAGCGAGTACAAGTAGTGTGTAGATGGTGTGTGTGCTATTTTGAGTTCACTGGAAGATTTGGATTTGTAGCGGTTTGGTTTGCCCCAGTATGATTGATTCTTGAATGATTTGTCAGGTATAACCGCGATTGATTTTTCTCCGGTAATCTTGAGTACAGTATATATAATTTCTTTTAGCCTTATATGTTACCATGCGATTGTTCTAGATTTTATCTTTAATAGTTGGAATATTCTGAAATCTATGTTTTGAGTTTGATTCAAGTTACCGATGCAGCAACGTCCAAGATATTTATAGATCACACATCTTTTGAACCAACCTTCTTTATTGTTATCTCTTTCATTCATCATCATCATATATTGCAATATTTATTTTATACAACTTGGAATATAAAAGATTTATATGATTATGAAGACCAACCAAAGATTCAGACAAGCTCTTCTATTGGTGTGTTGTACTCAGCTTGTTTAGTGCAGTGGCTCTTACTCTATAAGCATAGAAAGCGACTATTTGTCATGTAACATTGTGACCCCATACTATATTGAGTCTTCGCTGGATTCGCTTTTCATCAATTGCAAGGGATCTTATCTATCAAATAACGATGATCTGATTGAAAGATTGTACGTATCCTCGTTTGGAACACCGGAGACTAATGTTTACCGTGAGAAGCAGTTGTCAACTTCTGGAAGTGCACAGTATAATGTCACCTGTATGAGTCAATCGCTGAGTAGTGCAAATAGGAATGAAGTCATTTATGGCGGTACTTATAGTACGGCCATTTCAAGGTCTGTCTTCATCAACTCTGCCTTTGGATCGCTTAGTGTATCTCAGTTAACGCATAACTCTTTGATGTCGCAGTTTAACGCCAGCGCGTGTCTACATACCTCTTAAGGCTTTCTGACTCTAGGCTCCAGGACAAGCGATACATCACCATCAGTCCGAGGCCCTTACTCTTGGTTCATGGATAGTCAGTCAACGGTATCTGGGGTGTAGTATTCGGTGGCATCTCTTCCTAAGGACATGCGATTCGTCAAGGCTATCATAAACAATTTCAATCTATTGACCATTGGGTAAAATGATACGTGCTCCTTCTTTGCCAAATGGGATATGGGAACTGGTACGTAGACGATCTTTAAGACATTTTGCAGTGATGAAAGTGATGGTATTGTGGTGTTCAACGATTTGGTTTATGATAATTATAATCTTTACATTGTTGGTTATGCTAGAGGTCCATTCATGGAATTCAACAGCTTGCTCGACTATGGTGTTGTATTGAAATCCGACCTCAATGGAGTTGCGTCGCTGTATTACAGGTACTCCACATACAGATCGCAGTTTGTTGCCGCTGCGATTCATCCCACGTCTCTTGTACTGCACGTAACTGGTTGGCGTCAATTCACAACGTCTGACACTGATGTTTTGCTGGTGTAGTTCAACTCGCCTGTCCGGATCACTGCTTATGGAAGTACTAGAATGGAGTATCCTACTGATATTGAGGTCACGTAATCGGGTCATTGTGTTATCACCGGGTATTCTTAACTGAGTTCCTATGGTGCTACCAATGGGTTCATCCTGATTACCACTTCTTCGGGAGCGTCATACAGCTCAAGCGGGGTATATGTTACGGGCACAACAAAAACTTCTAGTACTTCAGGCCGTGGCAGTAGTAGTTCATCAAGCTCTATACTTCCATTTGTTATCATCTTCCCGATATTCATAATTATCATCGTGCTGGTTTCTGTATGTATGAGGATGAGATTGATGTCAAGAACTGGTATGCCTATGTATACGTGCTGTGGTGTTCCAATTGGGAATCACAATATTCACAATCCTTAGGCACCCTATGCACCGTCCGCTTATGGCCCAAATGCTGCGAACAATCCGTATAATCCCTATGCTCCACAACCTGTCCCGGCGGTTGCTGCACCTTATCCACCTGGAAATGTTTAGGCGTTCTCGCCGTATGCATCTGCTCCCTTGCAGTAATAGCCGTTGCAGTATCCACCTCAACAACAGTATCGCCCACCATTATAGCCGTAGTAATTTCAACAAGGCTATCCTGCACCACAGCCTGCTTTTGCTTCAGCTCCACCAATGGGCGAAGACTTGCCGGCATACTCGGCTATATGAGACTTTTCAATAGCAGTGATGAATAAATTTTGATTTAGAGAAAGACATAAATACATGATTTACATCCTTACTTTTTCAATTAGTGTCTGTGAGGTTTCCCATTTATCAGCTGAAGGTGTGGTGTGATCTATTTTTAGACAGTTTATATACGGGCCATGTGATGTACTCATATGTGGTCACTCTCTTCTCTGACGTAATACTCAGTGTAAATTCAATAAAATAATGAAGCATCAGTTATAAGTAAGTCTTCTTAGTGTATTACTTGGATAGTGGCGATATGATGTGCAATGTAATACAAACGTGCCTTTGATCGAACTCTCTGATGTTGGCGGATGCTTTGCTTTAACATCACCCCTTCTCAATGATAGTAATGGCAATGTGTACGTGGGATGTCAAATTTACAAGAAGTCGAATCTTATGCAAATCAAGTAGATATCTATGAACGAAGGTGATACTCGACGTGTATCAAGTGCGCGAATATTTGGAGACCCTCAAAGTTTTAGTTCACTGAGTTGCCTTGATTATCTTCCTGATGGTGAGACATTGATAGCAGGTGGCTCTACTCAAGGTCAATTTGGATTAACTTATAGCCCGCCTGGTCAATCTTAAACTACAAGCGGCAATTATTACAAAACTGAGAGGCAAGGTGGAATTGGCGATGGTCCTAATTTATTCACGTACATGAAAGATACTGATATGTCTGTACAATGGCTGCCAGATTCTCCAATGGGCAAGAGCTGGATTTAAATGTCCTATTGTGTCGTTGATCGAAGCCTAAATGGGTCTGCAGCTATATTCTCTGTCGGAGCTCACCTAGCCGTGTACAACTCCCTGTAAAAGATTAGCAATGGCACAAGTAGCTACAATGGTTACATTTCTTCGTAATCAATCCTGTATAAACCATCCGTGTCATTTACTGATCCCACTAACAGTAGTTTCTATTTGGATTTGACTCTAGTTGATGATAAGGATCTTGTATGCACAGTGGGAGTCTACAACTATAGCGGATCCGCCGTGAAATGCTTTAATAAGAGAACTTTACAGATAGAGATGACTAAGGTATTCCTGGTTGATGATAGTGATAGTGACAGTGTTGCAAAGTCCACTATTGCAAAAGGTATCGTATTGAATACTTTATAATATGACAAGACTGCAAAGATCCTATACGTGATGGGATCCATTAATGGCAAGTCATCGGAATTGAACGTCACTGTACCGGATGGATACTACCGCGCTGTGATGTTTTCGATGACTCTCAACGGTACTGTATAGTGGAGCTCGACCTTTAATGATTAATCATAATCATCACCATCGTCATCGAATAGTCTCTCTTTACTAAAGCCCTTTAAAGCACCTAGGACGTCTTACTCCTCTGTATACGCGTCTTTCTATAAGCAGAGCACTGGCATGCTGTACGTGACTGGCATATACATTGAGAATATGCAGAATTCGGCATATCAATATGATTCTGACATATTCTACTCTGTGATAGATGCGAGAAATAGAACTGTTCTGGCTACATACTACTACGGTCTTGAAGATTATGACTCTCCGTCCGACATCACGGTGACCGGAGATGATATAGTTATAATCAGCGGTTAGAGCGGGGTATCAGGCTTTATCCTACTGGCAAAAGACGGTGTCAAGTTGACAGTGGCTTTGGACAATGACCAAGATTCAGATTTAACCAGGCGATTGAGACAATTGGTTGCGGCAATGACTGTGATCTTTTAAAATTTGGGCATTCTACTCTTAATATTGGGCTCTAGTTATGCATTCTTCAGATACAAGTAGCGTAATTCTGGATTTAATCGTTTCCTTAGAGAGAGGAATTTCCAGCGTGGTGCTAATAACAACATTCCTCTATCACCAACCTCCTCTGGCCAAGGTGGACATGTTGTCATTATAAACTTGTCTGGTGATAACTCTAGTTAGGCACAACCGTCGGTTACAGAAGATCTGCCAAAGTATGAACGTAACGATCCAAATGATCCTAATCCACCTCCAGCTTACGGATGATGATTAGTTGATTGATGTTAAGAATGCATTAGATGAACCTGAAAATTTCAATCTGACTTTAATGCTTTACAGTACTTCATCATAACTTTAGTTTCCGTAATTACTCCAGATAAGATTATATCTTTACAGAGGACTGAGACTGCTTTTCAGGAGAATTAGAATCTTCCTTACTGATCTACTCATTAAATTAAAGTAGAGAAGACACCTTGTTGTAATTGCAATTCTAATCGCGCAAAATCTCGGCTTTAATACTTTCAACATTGTCCATGGAATAAGGCAAATTTTATACCAATCTGGAGACTCGAAATGTTAGACTGTCAGAATCCGCAAAATTATCCTCCTTCTCCTAATGCCTAGACTTTATGCAGTCAATGTATTTCATAATCTCCAAGCTGAAATCTTCAGAAGATTTTTAGAGATATTATGCCACATATGCATAAAATGGTATAAATCTACTATCACTTTAATCACCTCTTAACGTGTATATGAGCGACATAACTTAATCTGCTTCAAACTCCGACTGTTTAATACCGTTATTTAAAGGCAATTAGGAGTACATACTAACAATATACATCCATAATAAACTCAGTATAGTCTATCGCGTATCATCACTACTCTTCAAATATGTTGACTAATATGATAAAGATACGCTAAGAGGATTACCAGGGCCTTTATTAATAAAATTATTTAAGAGTAGAATCAGTTTAATGTCAAAGAGAGAAAGTCCATTACAACCATAAAGAGATGATCTATACGACAGATGTGGAAATAGTTGACGCAAATACAAATCAACTATCCATCCATTCAGCATCAATATTGATAGAATATCAAGACTATTACCAGCATCAATAACCATATTTCCACCTTGTAAGGCATTATATATAGCAGGACATTTTTACACTATAACTTTTGGATATTTGTCATACTTGAAAGAAGTGCAATTGTCGATACTATTATCGTCCAACTAATTATTACTATACAATTTCATAATCAAATGCAGACTAATCACGTCTCGCCAACTACTAATGGCATTATAAGCACTCTAACAACAGTCAGACAATTCCAAAGACTTTACACACAACTACAGACTAGATTCTAGATCACCTTGTTCGAATTACAATATAGACATGTTCAATAGGATAACAGAATAAGACAGCAACTTCAGCTTGATACTCATCTGCTCATTACTTTTATTCTTCACCAAATCAAATTGCTATTTATACTACAGCAACAAATCTTTATCTACCGTCATACTTTCTTAAACTAAACTTTATAATTCGACTATAAACTAGGAGTTGATTAATAAACAGGGTATATTCTGCTACTGAACAAGTAGAGAAATGAGTGGACTGAACGCGCGCCGAAGAACTTTTTGGTTTAACGACCATCGCACGTTTTCTTCATCATTATCATTGTTACTTGTCTTACCCAATATCACTCTATTTGAACGTGAAATTTTGCGTGTTAAAATGCTCAGAACTGGAAATATAGTAAAATCTAGTAAATCGCTCTAATCTGTGAAATGTAGAATTACAAGGAGGACAGTATTTATCTAGTCAGTAAAGACTCCGAATGAGAATAGCTTAATCTTCAAGCCTGTTTTTAAGAACTCTGCCAAGACTATCCTACCACAAGTTACCAATTCCTCATCTCCTAATGGTCAAGATCCCGATTCTACCACCTTATAATAATAACAATAACACGCGGTGAGTAATGCGTATGAATTCATGTCCTTGGCAGAGGCGAAGAATTGTCGTTTGGCCGCAGAGATACTCACCATCCCGTCGGTAAAGTCTATGATGATCGGTCGTGATTTCATCTCCGTGCGTGTTGATGACGAGACAATGTGGCCCATTGTGAAGCCGGACTTTTACGGCGTACTTATGAATTATTTTAAAGATGATTAAGGTGTTGGTGGTAATTAGGATAATGAAAGCATTGAGAGTCAATCCGCGGCGTAAAGTGTCTTTACTGTGGAAGATGTTCAATCGTGGTCTACGCGTAATGCTAGTGATGGCGGCGATCATTCCACTTCATCTTCATAATCAGAGCCAGATTCTGAGGTTGTAATTGCCATAAAAACACTGTTAGATACAAGAATTAGGCCATTGATACATCAGGATGGTGGTGATATCGTGTTTGATTCTTTCAATGAAGATGATGGCGTTCTCAAGGTGATTTTGAAAGGATCATGTCGTGGATGTTCCTCTTCAGTCACTACTCTCAAGGGAGGTGTTGAATCTATGCTCAAGTATTACATTCCTCAGGTGACCAGAGTAGACCAGGTTGATGATGAAGCTGACGAGGAATTTAAAAAGTTGGAATAGAAGCTTGGCGATAATAAAGTCTCTGGTAATGAGTGATTATTGATTGAGATGAACTTACTAAAATGGGGATAAAAGATCTCATAGTTAATACATCTCGGTTAATATTATGTCATAATCTTAATTTATCACCAAATAATCAGTTCTTATTACTATTACTGAACGTACTGTTACTGCTATCCACTCGTCGATGAGCTACCAATTGAACAACTTTCTACGCATAGATGCCACCACTACTTCCACTTTGATACTCTGTAGAATCAAACGCATTATGAAGCGCGTTTCCATTACCACTTTAATTAAGCACCGACGATCCGACTACGCTTCCCGTGCTATCAAACTCGACCGAGCTGAGCGGCTGTGCTTAGGCTTTCTACTGCTACAGCAATTCTTGAACTGTAGTAAGCAGTGTTTACAAACGCGACAGTATATAGTCATTTCGATAGATATCATCCTACAATCGAGGGAATATAGTAGGCATCTATTCGATTTTATCAGAGGATGCTCTTCTGTTACGATCTTCCAAAATAATACAGAGGAGGACGAACCTCGACAATACACGACAGCCGTAGACATCATTCATAAAATAGTTGACATTGTAATTGAGACCAACTAACAGTTCAGACACGTTATTACACAAGCGATCAAGTTACGTAGTCATCAAGTCCCACAACTTGGATGAGCACTACTGGATGTTGTACAGAATACAAAATGCAGCAACGGGGCAAGAGAGGAACATTGTCATTAATGATTATCCATCACTATAAGAAGATGACTTGAGCGATGAAGACAGTATAACAAGAGGAGACTTGAACTAGTTACTCTAATCAGACTCCAATTGCTGGGTGAAAGCGGTAGCATTACAACCATCAACAACCAACAGCAACGGACGCCTTCTATATGGCTAAAGATCCTGGGCCATTAACATTTGATCTCCTCGCGAGTCATCCCCACCATTGCTGTTATTCAACACTAAAACGTTCCCTAAATCCACAGATACATCACATGAAAAGTAGAACATCATGGCTCCATTACGACAATCACGTAAACTTGAACTCGCACAATAAAGCCATAAGGCGGCAGATGGCTTATACAGCAGAGTGTTCTTTGGATTCATTCGCCTTCTACCAGACCTATTCATCTAATTGTTGGCCATAGACTCTTACTGCTACTGCTAACGAAGATCTCTCATCTGCGACTACTCATCATTATCCTATCCGGGATCTTCTGTCGCTTAGGTTGATGCACACTCCATAGACACCAAAATTCGATGCATATCAATGCTCAGCTCAGAAAACTTCACGTCATTCCCCTTATAACCAACAATTATACACTCTTCGATAAACGAGTGACCGTAGACTATCCTGTCCGGACTCATGCGGGCATCGTACTAAATCCTAGGAGGATCCATAATACTCAGTCTTAGAACTTTCGGTAGTACAATTGTAGATGCCAGACTGAAATCTTCAACCTCTTTCAATATCATTTCCCATTCAGCGATATCAGACTTGGACTAATCGTGTTGGGAGTAATCTTGAATGATCTACCTAAACTCTGAGGTCAGTTTCTATAGCAAGTCTGTGGTATTAAGCAGTAGGCATACGACTATATACCGAGCATAATATCGCATCTTCTTTACAATTATAGACAGAGTTGAACCTTATTACTACTACAGCTAATCTTGGTTATCACGAGAATCTTCAGACAAGGTCACACTAGCAATACTCTGAGCAGAGTTGGAGTAACGAAAGTACTATCGATCTCTTATAGCTTCATAGAAAACGTACGCTTCCTTCAAATAATAGTATTCAGATGTTCGCAAGTAATAATGGTAATAAAGCTGACCAATTTTACTAGCAATGTCTCCAATCTCCCAGCGGCGCAGATTATACCCGCCCTCCTTGGTCAGCAACTGTCGATGATCTTGTTAGAACTTCCATAGATTACTAAACACTTGAAAGGTCTCCTAGAAACTCTGATGCCACTGTGAAGACGGTCCATGTAGAGGTAGTGATTTCAATCGATTAAACAAGTTTTAAGCATTCTCATTGAGCAGTATAAAGTCTTGTACCAAGCGATCGCCCTCGTTCGACGATCCATCAACATGAGACTGATGATGTAAGAATCTCAAAGCAGTTTCTCTGTCCATTTTTAACAATTCGCCTTTCCAGCACCAATTCTCACAGAGCAGCAAAATCAGATAGCAATAAATGAAGTTAGTGCGGCGGATAAAGCTTTTGGTGAAATCTGGTATATCAACAACAACTATGCTGCTCGGAGAGAATAAAAACCTCGAATGGACGAAGTGAGAATCGGAGAGAAAAGGCGAGAACGGGCGAGGCGACAACTTTGCCGCAAACTGTTCACGCTTTTGAATTCACCCGAGAAACATTCCGATTATCGAATCGATCGATCGTTCGAGGCCTATTACGAATTAAGTTTTACGCCACACATGCACAAGATTATACAAGGCTGGCTTATAATTATCATCGAGATGTATGTAGATGCAAAAGTCATTACAATCTATTTTATGTTTTCACTCAATTCATAGCGCGCGACTTTACAACTCATTAATTAATTCAGCTTTCAATGGATTCTACTTCTTCAAATGTTCCACTAAATATTTGACTTCATTCTCTTACTGCGAATACACCGCAAAGGTTTTACAAATCTTTAGAAATTCAAGGACTTCACTTGTCCAGTCTGCCGATGCTGTAGCGTTATCTACCAGCGATGATTGAATTATCGGTCTTACAAGAGCGACTATGTTAATTTGCAAATCTTAGGCTAGCGAGTCAAGCAAAGCGCGTAAATACTTGGCCACAGTGGATGGCTTATCAGTTATGTTTTAATTCACCATCGTCAGCGCGGTATTTACAATCTCTATGGTCAACAATCGTCCATTAACACTATGGGCAATGTCTTTGGCTATTAAGAAATCCAAAATTGTCAACTTTCCTTCTTCCTTGCTGACATTAGAATTGAGTACTTGTAACAGGATCTATTCGGAGAATTACACAGAGTGCAAACTATTGACATTCATCACCACGCTTTTGAAGCAGTTCTTTGCTAAATCTACAAGCGGTTCATGATCAGCAGATAGTGAATTGGAATATGTTAATCCTATGGACGCGATCGATTTTACGGTATCACCATCTTTGCGCGTCTGCTTGATTGGCCTGCCCAGCTTGGCATCTGAACCAGCAGCTTCAATGATAGTCTTGGGAGTATTGCAAAATGTTTAAATGAGCATCATACAACTAGATTGCACTACATCATCTACAATGTACGTTATTGCAATTGGAAAGAGGAGATACAGAGACTATACCAAAAGATACGTGTCCTTATCAATGGGAGTACTACCAGTCTCTTGAGTAGCCGCGCCGGCACAGAGTTTGTCAGCGATGTTGCAACAACTTGAAACACATTTCTGAAACCAATCACTAATGACATAATCGTATTAGTAGTAGGTCTTGATAAGTGAGCCAATTTTGACAAGTACTCTTACCGCGCCGCTGACAATACACTTCTCCTCCTCCTTCAGAAGTGACCAGCAACACTTTAATGCAATGACAATCAGCTAACGATGAACATCCTGATCATTCACATTGCGGATCAACTCGTCCAACATTGCGTGTAAAATCTTTACCGAAACAATATTTGCCTAATGACTCTTCATACTCACATCAATCTCCACCTTGGAATTGAGATGTTTAGCCACAAGTTAAATCTTGTTTGGATTATAAGTGAGATAAAACAGCAGTGTGCTCAGTTTGTTGACGCGAGGTTCATTTACTGGCTTGATGGGATACACATTGTAAACCATTCGCCCATGCTTAGTAAGAAATAATTAGGACATTTATTATCAATGGATAAATTTTATCTTCCTCTAATGTTATGATGAGAAAGACTTATTTTTCATATCTATTGGTTTTAATTATCAAGTTGATTAAAAATAGCCCACAAGTACAACCACGCGGTGCAAGTAATCAAAGCCGAGTTTTTGAAAACGCCACGGTCGGCAGTTGGAACGGCGCTTTGTTCTGACTACTTTTAAGCTAATCATCAATTATAAAATGTCGCGATTCAGTCAGTTTGGTATCGCTGTAGCATTGGGCCTAGCATCATCCTTCTATATTTGGTACCCATGCTAAGAGTATATGGAGAATTTAGCTAAGAGGTAAGCGAAATTGTATTCATGTTATACCAACAAAGCTACTGATTATAACCCCCGCAATATAACATTGTAGAATGAAAGAGGAGAGAGATAGCAAGAAGAAAGCACTTGAATGACGCGTCATTGGATTGAATTTTGTTTAAGAAATACAATAATTGTGATCAATTAAATACTTATCTATTCATGCAGATTGCAGCTGACCATCTTTTTCCACTATAGGGGACGATAGATACGATCCGTTTGCATGTTAAGCATTGAAAAATGTGTAACTCAACGTGATATCAGTGACATCAGCCATCTGAGGATCCTCATCAATTGCGGGATCCAAGAAGAAGAACACTGGCATATCAACACTCTCTCCCGCTTTCAACCTTTACTCTTCAAAACAGAAGCATTGTATTTTGTTAAAGTAGGCGCCAGCTCTGAGGGGGAGGACATTGTACGTGGATATTCCCACAATGTCAGTATCGGTCGGGTTGACAGCATGATAAAACACCAGCGATGTCTCTCCAGGATACACGAATACTTCCTTTTGAAGAGGCTAAAACTTCCATTACATAGTCTAACTGGTGTCTGCGTTGAAAGATACTCTAATCTTACGCGCATCATTAACCGGAACCATCTTGCTAGCAGCTTCCGCCATCTGCTACTGGTTGGCAGTCATAGGAGTTCCCCCCAACCCAGTCTTGGCGCAAAATAACCTATACAGCGGTACAGCGGCATATGTTAGTCCCACAACACCAACAAGAACCGAGGAAGCGTATAACACTATAGACGCAGTGTCAATCTACTATCGATTACGATTGTTTAGAAACTATCGCTGCGATGCAAAAAATCTACTATTACTTCTTATCCGAATATCGCAAATCCTCTCATATATTAGTCTCCTTGCTAAAGCACACTACATCGATTATTACAATTTAACATAAGAATTTAATCGCGTCATACTATTAATATTTAAATTATAATCTGAGAGATAATCTGAGAGATATTGATATGTTATGCTAAAGCAATGACGACAAAAAATAGTTCCGAAGAGACTCGAGATCAGCGAAGCAGAGAAATTGCTTTCTGAACGTTCCTGTTAAAATTGCAAATCATTTAGCGTTGATAATCGCAAACTGCGCTTGAGACAATATGGATGGTAGATCGAGGTCAAGTTATGATGGGGATTTAGATGGACTGTTGCAGTAATAGTAATAGCTGAATAATCTCAGCTCCCCTCTGTATTTAAATCCTGTGGTGAACTTCCAGAGACGAGCTGCCGAGTCGCAAGCAGTGTCTAATACCGGGCAGTATGCGAGGGTCCTAATGCTGTACACTGGAGGAACAATTGGCATGAAGGAAGTGTCCGATCAAGGCTTCATCCCTGTAGACAATTATTTAACTGAAGTATTATCTAAGACTGCCAGGTTTCATGATCCATAGCATATGCAAGCGTCCAATGATCCTGCGGAGGAGACTGTCCGGATGTCTGAAGATGAAACGGTTTCACATTCCGCTTTGGTCACTCCGCTGAGTGTTTATAAGAAGAGGATTCGCTATGTTATTGCACCTTTCAAACCTCTGCTGGACTCTGCGAATATGGCAGTCACCGACTGGGTGTAGATTGGCAGAGTCCTCGAGTTGAACTACTCCAAATTTGATGCATTCGTCATCATTCATGGTACTGACACGTTGGCATACACTGCCTCGGCCTTGTCATTTATGCTTGAAGATCTTGGCAAGTCGGTGATTATCACGGGGTCTCAGGTGCCACTGGCTGAATTAAGAACGGATGCTGAAGAGAATCTTCTGGGCTCTCTGATCCTTGCTGGCCACTTTGTCATACCAGAAGTGTGTGTATTCTTTGCTAACAAGCTTTATCGTGGCAACAGGTGTGCCAAATATGACGCGTTGGGATTTTCAGCTTTTGACAGTTTTAATATGAAGGAACTTGCTAAAGTGGGTATCAACATTGACATTAACTGGTCCGACATTAGACGGCCTCATTCTATAGCCAAGTTTTAGGTATTCAAGTAGATGGACAGTAATGTTGCATCCCTGCGTATATTCCCAAGTATTCAGCTGAGTATTTTGAAAGCATTTTTGGCTGATGGAATCAAAGGAGTCGTGTTAGAGACATATGGCGCAGGTAACATCCCTAGCTGTAGATTAGACATTTTGGATGCATTGAAGGAAGCATGTCGGCGCGGTGTTGTCATTGTTAACGTAACATAGTGTAAACGCGGTATTGTGAGTGATTTATATGCTACCGGTCGGGCATTGACAGATATTGGTGTAGTTCCAGGCTGCGATATGACGGTGGAATGTGCTCTTGCCAAATTATCTTATCTTATCGGCAAAGGCAGATCCCCTAATGAGATCCGTACACTGCTCACCATGAATCTAAGGGGCGAGTTGACTTCATTTCATAACAATATTCAGAATGGAAAAACTGTCGTGGCTGGTAAGTAGAGTCAGTTTATAAGCTCTGTCATGCAGTCTATGAAATTGGAAACTATGCAAGAGCGAAAGTTAATAGAGCGTGCATTGATGCCACATCTTATCTGTGCCGCAGCAGGGAGTGGTGATATTTATGCTTTTGAGAAATTGATATCCGAAATATGTGATCAATCTATCCTATATAACGTTGTTGACTTTGATGGCCGAACCGCTCTGCATATAGCGTCTTCAGCTGGACACTACGATATAGTGTAGAGACTGCTGGAAATTGGCGCTAGTATCCATCTACGTGATGGTAATAGTAATACTCCACTAGCATTGGCCTGTCTGAATGGTCATGACAAAGTTGCGAAATTACTAGTCAGCTGTGGTGCGACGTTTGAGCCAACGCACATTAGCGCTCAATCAAAGTTTCATCTCATGGAGTTGATTGAGGCGCGTAATATTGCTGGAGTTGGATTGTATTTACAATGCGGATTCGACTTGAAACTTTTACAACTGGCCGGCTAGTCATACATTGAGATGTGCTGGTAGAAAAGTCAAGGAGACGCCGCGTTCGCCCAGTTCATAAAGTCTATTGAAGATTTCAAGCGGCGGTGACTACCTGTGTTAAAATGATCACAACTTTGAACATTTTTCATTTTCACCTCTTTGCTTTGAATACAGCCATTGGATTAGATTTAGATTAAATTTCAGTATTTAAAATGCATTTTATTATTTCAGATCAAGTGGGTTTATTGAAAGAGCTCACGATTACTGAGCCAAATAAATCCAAAGGCGATTCTAAGGCTGGACTCGTTGCGTAGAAGCAGGCGGCATCATATGGTAAAGTGGATCGTGATATGGAGATCACGTCTATGCACAGATCTTTTAATACTCTGAAGGTATATATTATATCAGCAATATTATACATGATTATTATTAGTTGAACTTATCATGTAGAATTAAATATTTTTGGGGCGAAAATCTGGAGACATCGACGTGTTTGATATTGACTCTAAAGTGATCTAAACAATTCAGATGGACAAGTAATGCAAATCTAAGGTGATCAGTCTCTATCACCATGATGACCAACAGAGACTTTTTGTATTGCGGTAGAGCGGAGAATTTAGTGTCTCCGCAGTAGATGAACATTTGCAGAGCTCAACATTATACAGCAAGAATTTAGGACAAGATCTTTGCGCTCTTGATGTATGCACCTCGCAATCTTCTCCGAATTTGGTTGTGTATGGTGGCAAAGAGCGCGATGTAACTGTATTTGATATTGAAGCGCAGGACATTTGCTTCAAAGGCAAGAATGTTGCTCATGACTGGCTAGATATGCGCGTTCCACTTCATCATACAGCAGTGAAATTTATGCCAAACTCCAATTAGGAGATTGTCACTTGCACTCAATAAGGAACGGTGAAGTTGTATGACATGCGACAGGATAGACGTCCAGTGTTGACTGAAGCTGTCGGTGGCAAGGATATTGCACTTAAAAGACTGTCTATAGTGGGAGGTAATAACAGTGATCCTCATAACTAGCGACGCGAGATTTTGGTATGTGACAACGTGGGAGATGTGTATCATTATGATCTTGGGGAGCGACGCGTCATTGGTAAATTGAAAGGATCTTCTGGTGCAATTTATGATGCTCAGACTTTTACGGATTCATCTGATCACTAAATGCTTAAGGTTGCCACTGTTGGTCTTGATAGATTTCTGCGTGTCTATGATTTAAAGCGTAGAACATTGCTGCACAAGGTGTACATGAAGCAACGTATGAATCAAGTCATTCCGATTATTGAGATGAGTAATCTGTAGAATGAACATGAATAGTCTGGAGATCATGTTGACAGAGATATAGATGGCAGCGAATTGCAATACTCTGATCTAGGCTCTGACAATGATGATGTCTGGGAATAATTAGAGGTGGTTAATGAGAAGGTTAAGAAGAAGAGAACTTAATGAAATAATACTTTATATAGAAACTCTTGATTGTTATATCAAATAAATTGTCATTTCCACACCTTAATTGCACCATCGGAAGACGATGTTATGAGTAGAGGAGACGGGTACTCTGTCACAATGAGATCAGTGATGCCAGATGTATGATACATATAGTCCTTCTCGTGATAGGAACTGATCTGCTCTGGATGCACTTTACCACCACTAACACTCTTTGGAGAGGCGTTTAGAGCGTGAGCCAGAAGATTAGCAGACTAAGTTTCAGCGCCTGATGTGGAGCTGCTTTTTGCCGTATTAACACCATGATTAGATGGCTTCAAGGCTGACTTTAATGACCGCTCATAATGAAATATCATGTTATCGAACTTACTCGATGAGGACTAGCGATTCAAATCATCAACTCCTTTAGTTATGGCAAAAGATTTCTCAATACTTGCCAAGTTCCAGTATCTTATATGACGATCAGTGCCAGCAGTCAACAGAAAATTTGTATCACTCCTGTACCAGAAGGTTGTAAACACTGATTTCGGACTTTACTGGAACTTTAGCGCGGGTTCATTGAGACGAGAACCAGGTGGAGGGAGTGCTTTAAGAGATGTAACATACTTAGGAATCTTTTCACTGATAGGGCGAGCACAAAATACTTCACGATACTCTCCACGCTCCAAATCCCACAGAGCCAATTCATTTTCTCCAGCGGAGCAGAATATTCGCTTACATCTCTGAGCACTGTAAGACTTGTATGGGACCATCTTTTCTATTTTCTACTATGATGGATGCAGCCATGTCTGGCAGTTGGCCATAAATCTGATATCCCAACACGAAATCACACCTCGATCAGTTCCTAAAGTGAGCCATGATGAGTAGAGAGAGTCTGCACACATGCTAGATATATATCCTTTATAGGCAGGATTCTTAAAAGTCCATATAGAACGATCACATCGAATGTCCCATCCGTCAACCGTGTTACAGTCACTAGCGATGGCAAAAATTCCCTTTTGATCATCAACGACGCAACTAGAGTATATATTCTGAGATGGAATGGAGCATGTTTGGAGAGCAGTTATTCGTTTTTAATCAATATCGCCTTAGCTGTCACCAGACACTGCAGAAAAATTATACTCCACATTCAAGACTTCTACACCAGAGTTATGACAAGCGAACACTGTCTGGGTCCCATTGCAAAAATGCACCTTCTGCCATTAAGCTCCGCGCTAAGTGTAAGACAGCTGGGAATGGAACATCACATCACTCTCCAAATGACCACAATCAAATAACTTCAGTGAGCCATCTGATGAGCCAGATATAAAATACCTACTGTCTGGAGATAGCGAGAGCTAATTCACACGGTCAGAATGTTCTGTGAAAGTTGCGAGCAAGACTCCCGCTGGTTTCCACTGAGAAATAGAATTCTACTTTGATGATGCACCAGTCGCAAGAGGCGGGCCTCCCACTAGCCGTTTTCCAAACTCAAACTTGTTCTAAGGGAATGCTTTTTAGGATTTATCATTTAATAAAGTTCGAATCATTGGGAACTCACTAGCGCCATTGTTGTCCCTTCCCGCCATCCTAACACTATTACTCATACGGACCCCAGTTGATGATGCCGGCCTATTGAGACCCAATTAATACAGTTAATGCTAATCTGACATAGACGACACTTTGTCCAGATTCTCAATACTGGACTACTTTCGTTAATCATGCTACTGCAGAGTCCCTACAACGAAACCAGCGTTTATCTCAGCCACCGGCTCAGCTTTGAATTGCTGCTCATTAGAGACTTTCCCTACAGGCATCACGGCAGATGCATTAGATGCAACACTGTGCGTATGACTAACAGTGCTCGTACTATTCACTCTCCCATGCCGGTTAACTGCCAATAGCGATTCGCTCGGTACCTGCAGCATCTAACCTTCCACGGCTTCATTCCGCACCTCATTATCCGGCTCACTTTAAGTATCTCTTTGATCTAAAGATGCAACAATGTCATGGCGTAACTTTATGGATGGCACCGACTTGTGCCTAATACGCAATGAACTATGTTTGCTCAAAGTACCCGTGACTGAAGGAGATAAAAATACGGTTCTAGGCCGCGCATTAGTCGGGTTAGCCTTGAGCAATTTAATATCAGATTATGACAATGGTACGAGAGCACTAGATAAATTCAACTTCATCACATACGGCGCAATCAGAGATATTCTGCGCAAATCTTCTTCACTCAAAGAGTGAGCACTAAATACCTTGGCAAGCATATCCAAGTCTACAGTCTGCTCGCTTTTATTCGCAATACTCTTCATTCGATAAAAAGGACGGCCTTGAGACTCCACAACTTTCTGTTTTCTCACTTCAGCCATCGTCTGAATAGTAACGACAAACAGCTGCCGACTAAGCGGCTCCACTAGGTATTCTAATCCAAGTTGGAATAAATCACCAAGTTAAATTTACAAATACGGTTCGAGTTGAGGCATGACAAATACTTTGAAATCAAACCTACTTAAAGCAGTTGACATGCCCTGGATCAGACTCACGCAATTCCGTCTAATAACAACATTAGGATGTAATAGCAATGGTACAACGCTTTTGGACAGATTGTTGACAGCGATATTACTAAAACATTTGGATTTCACCAGCGAGGTGGCACATGACAAAACAGCAGCAACTACACCATCATCTTGGTCATACAAAGCTTACAATATCAGTGGCTTTACATACTCATCCACTGCAGATTTACCTATGAGAAGGCCAAGCTGATGTAATGCCTGAAAAAAGGCCGCCCTAATCTTCTAGTCTTTGTCATTGAGGTAAGTAATTAGATGCGACAGAATGACATCAGCACACACCTTACCACCGAGGATTACTGAAAGCTGTCCAATACCTTGAAGCAGATGCAATTTTACAGTCGAACTGCCGTCCATAAGTAGATGTACAGTCCATTGCTGAAGAACATTATTAAATTCCAAAACTTATTGATCGTAAGTGAACTACTCTTCACTAACACCAGCGCTTTACTCTTAAATTATTGGGCTCAGATTGAGCTTAGAGAGCCATTTATGGCCAATAGATGCAAATTAGGACAATAAGGCTGCAAATTAAGCACGCACCTAATCTGACGTGTCTCTTAACAAAGGTTTTAAATTATCCACCAAGTATTCATTAAGAAAAAGGCAGTCTTACACCGGAAGTGAGTCTACCATACTCAACACATCAATCAGAATCTTGATGGATCTGCACCTAACACGAACTTCGCCATCCTAAAGAAGAAGCACAACATACGGAACAATCCTTTTCATAATACAGGCTGCATCCAGAAAACAGCTAACATACAAAAGCATATCCATAGCCTGCAACTTGGTCGCAATAGAAGCAACACTCCGTATTTGAGATGTCACAATATTAGCAACGAGAACGGCAGCCTTTTATGATTTCTATTTACAGATTCTTATAGGAACACCAGGAATATTGACATAATACTAACCGTCTGACAACTTCTCTCTGGAGTGATCAATTATAAGAGACAGCTTTTCACACACTTGGTGAAAATCCATAAACATCTTGCATATGCGATAATCGCAATCATTCAGGGATTGATCATTACCTGATTCCAGCTATTGATAAAAAGAATATAAATAGTCATCAAAGTAATGAGGAAATATATCCTAGTGCTTTTCAAGTAGAGTACTAGCACTATCTCGGTCAAACTTTAGCATATCCTTCATCAAATCTGAATACTCTGAAGACCACAATGAAGATGATTCATGAGGAAGTTGCCTGTTATCAATATACTACAGTAAGGTGGATAAAGTAAACATGGGACTACCATCCATAAAGAGCTCAGCAAAAATGCAGCCCATACTGAACACGTCGCATTAAGGAGTCAACTCAAATCTTTTATCCGCCGCAGATTATTGTGATGATGAAGCAGCTATGAACCTCTCAGGAGCAATGTAGCAGACCCGCTAGCCACTTGAATCAAAGTAATACGAGTAATCCGCAGAATTATCTATAGGCAATGTATGAGGCTTATACGAGGAACTGAAATCAGTAACGTAAATCTAATTCCAAGATGTGATCAAAATATTCTGCGTCTTCAAATCACCATGCACCACACCACCCAACTCCAGCTAACACAACAATTTCATCAATTGAAATACAATAAACTGCTTCTCTACTGGACACAGAAACGGTCTAGTGGACATTCTATCATACAGATTCATGTACAAGAACGGTCGAATACCAATAACAAAACGATCATTCTAAATCACTGTATCATGCATGAGGACACCTTGGACATGTCTGAGCTTATGCTTGAGATCATTCAATTGATCAATAAACTCTTAGTATTACTCTGTTGGATTAGCATCTGCACTTCCTGACTGCAAATCCTTCTATAAAATCTTAACCATGACCAAATTCTACTGACCATCAGTACACTTGACGCCCTTCATGAATCTGCTGTTGCCAACAACACGCTCCTACCTCAGACCAGCAAGATCCTCTTTCTACACAGGCAGAGAGTATGTTCTATTCGCGTTTCCCATTATTGTATTACAGACTCTTTCAGTTTCTATTATTCAGCTAAATTAATAGGCTTGAAACTCTGGCTCTTGAAGGAAAGAATAGAACGGAGAACGTGACTCGGTGCTTAAAAAGTGAAGAATATGACTTATGAAGAATACAGTACTGCAGAGAAGAAGAAACTAGCAAGGGAACAATCGCGGAAAAGAGTTGGGGGACGACTAAAGCGCTTCTGAGCGTGTCGTTCTTGGATCTTGGGTGTTGAGGCGGGTGCTGAATAAAGAAGAGTTGGCGTAGAAAAATTCTTCGCTGTTTCAGCCAGTCCTTTTCAATTTAAACTCACTCACTCACTCTATTTATCAGCTAAGTACTGAATAGTGAGACATAATATGGACATTACTACATTTCTTCGTATCCACTTTAATGTGGACATTGATGAGAATGCCGCTGGTATTAAAGACTTGGTGGTGTTCAACTATCGCCGAGATTTGAAAATATGCTGTGATCTCTCTGAAATTTGCACTTGGAATGATCTTTTGGATTTAGTCATCAAGTAAAGTTTGATAGAACGCCAGAATAATAATATTCTTAGTCTTGGTTGTAAGTTGAGTATTCTTGGGGATGTTGTGACTTTGAAATTCAATTCCACTGCAATGTTCGTTCGAAGACACGCGGGCCTCTGCGAATTGTTTCAGCGTGTCGGGGCGCGTCTGATGTTCATTATAATCTCGCACTGCTAGTTGATGCTCAAACTGTATAATGGTAATTATGTTCAATTGAGTGGTGTACCGTTTAAGACTCCATCGTAATAATAATAATTACAATTGGTTGCTTTCGCACGATAAGACACAGAGGTAGCTATTGATTAAGGTCAAATTCTGGATGGATTAGACGGATTTTAGTTGCCTTTAATTGATTCCTCTAGATTGAGTGATATTGAGGATCAGTCAACTGCGGAAACCATGTCACACACCTCTGATATGATTATTGATATCTGTGATGAATCTGAATCTTGCATGATATTGACAAATGCAAAAGCCAAGACCGTTCCACCTAATCCATTCTCATCAACTCATCACAATAATCGACTGAATGTTCGCAAAGACTTGATGTATAGAGGAAAATTCTATCATGGCCGATATTAACGAACTATTGAAGTATCGGACTTAAAAAAGTTTTTGACAGTAGTGTTTCCTCAGGAATCATTTACCAAGTCTGGAAAGTGGCGATTAAAAGCATATGGATAAGTGTTTACGAAGGCGCGATAAAAGCTGCGAAAACTCCCCCTTCTCCTCTTGCTAAAGCAGTACTGTCCAGCACTGTCCAGCTCTGATGATGGCTTGACTTTGAACGATTATTCTAGACCACATTAAACTAAGCAATTTGTTCGTTGTGTTTTGATTAAAGTATTTAGATGTAGTTTCTTTGGTGGAATGAAGAATTTGAATGCGTTTGTGGACAATGCTGTAGGTATGCTGCTGAATCTGCGCAAGTTCGAGTCTATGCCGGAAGCTTCTTTTATTGTTAAAGGTATTAAATCTAGTAGGATCATGTGGCTCAGATCTAAGTTGAATACTTAACCAAAAGTTGTCAATAAGTTGGAACACCAAAAGCTCTAGTAGTTATGCTCTAGTCTGTTTCAATGGCTGTTGAACCGTTTTGTCAGCGATCTACTTAAAGCCTGCTTTTTTATTACTGATACATCACATTGTAAGAACAGAGTATTTTATTATAGATTTGATTTATGGCGAAGAATGATTGAAGTTCAAAGTAGTATTAAGAATTTGCATCCGATCGACATGGGCTAAATCAATACAGGAAAGAAGTTTATGAGTTAGATACGCCTTATCCCGAAAGAGAACGGAAGCTTTAGGAGGATCAATAATTTGCGCAGTGTTAATAACAACAAGTAAATGTATGGTCTGTTAAGTGATGCTTAGTGTATTCTACTATCGGAAAAGAATTATGGTTAGATTGATCTGCTGAAGGATATTGTGCTTAGTAATGATGATATCTATGCCCGGCTGAAGTAATTTAAAATGAGAAATAAGGCCAGATTCTAAAGAGGAGACTAGCTATATTTTGTAAAGAGTGATGTGACTTCTGCCTACGACTCTATTAATCGACAAAAGTTATTCAGTGTGTTGGAGTAAATATTTCGATAGGATTCAGAGTTTATCATACATGGATACTAATGGTAGCTGTAGCTATGCCTTCTGCGTTAATTTTAAAAGCTTTATCATAAAGTGTCGATAAGAGCTGATTAACATCAGACGTTCCCAGAATTTTGTAAAGAGTTGGCCAAGTCTATCGCAAATAAGGTGTTCATTGATAAAGTCTAGTAGAAGAAGGTTTCGGGTGCAGATATATTTAAAGCTATTGAGCAGCTTATCTACGACAACATTCTGCAGTTTGAGGATGAATATTACGTGCAAGAAGAAGGTATTCCTCAAGGTTCGATTGTATCGAGTTTGTTATGCTCTCTGTTATACTCTCATTTGGCTCTGAATGAACTGTTTACTTTCACAAGAAGATCAGATTCGCTTCTGATTAAGTTTATTGATGATTTTTTGTACCTGACATTTGACAAAGCATAAGCTTAAGGCTATCTGAGTCGAATTTAAATTGGATTTCCAGACTATGGAGTGCATATGAATCCGAAAAAGACTGCGACCAATTGTTTGGATATGGATGAGCACTCTGCTCCCCTTCAAGAAGTGTCATTTTGTGGACACTTAATTCAAGTTGGCGATTTAAGTGTCAGTATTGATATGAACAGATACTTCGGGAGTAATCTGTCTGATGCCCTGAGCGTGAACTATGACAAGAATCCTGGCGATAGGGCCATAGAGAAACTGGTGCAGTACGTGCGACCCAAAAGCTTATGTATGTACTTTGATTGCAGTTTAAATGGTGTTTAGACTGCGGCGATGAACATTTTTGAAAATATGCTCATTGTCGGACTGAAAGCATTAATCTACGTGCGGTGTCTTAATCGAACGTCTGGCTAGAGGAATGAGAAGTTCATGTGCACTCTGTTATGGAAGGTGTAAATCGCAGCAGTCTCCATTGTTATGGGTAGAGTCCAATCACCTGTGGCCCGCAGAAATTAATGCACGTTTTACCTTAAAGAATATGATATAAAATGGCTGTGTTTAAAAGCTTTTCGCGCCGCATTGCTCAGACAGAAGGCCTCACTCCCAGCAGTTGTAGAATAACTGGAAACTTGGCTCGTTGATCTTCAAGACTAGAACCAAGATTTACAACTGAATCTGTTGTAAATTGTAGCTTGGATTGTGACTCGGAAGAATATACTTGACCAGATCATATTAAAATGATGAAATTCCAGTTGATTTACGCGTTAATAGTTGGAGCTGGAATATTATAGCTGGTCTTTGTTGTCGTCATGGCGATTGCTTAGTGCTGCGATGCGAACACGATTCGCTTAGTGACGGAGTGACTTGGCATGCTTGCTGCGGAATTCTCTTTATTACCATCCATATCATAATCATTAGATTCTCAGTACTTGACATTATCATTATTATCTACTGTATTATTAAGGTATGAACTTGATGTATATCTGTGCATTGATCATCCTGGCTCTGTTTCAAGTTAATGCGCGCCCAGTCGCTGATCTGTTGGAAGAGTAGCTCGTTCTAACTCAGAGACCTCTGTTGATAAATGAAGATTCCGCTGCGTCTTCAACTGGTAAAGAGGAAGGTTAGCAGCGTATTAAAATTGTGGGTGGTAAAGAAGTAAATCCAAAGTTCAAATACGGCAATTTCCTTGCCGCCATCTCAGACCCTCTGGGCAACCATATCTGCGGCGGTACTCTGCTGGACAAGGACATTCTCATCACTGCAGGTCATTGCAGTGTTTATGGAATCCCCCTGGATCAACTGAGAGTCTACCTACATCGCCATAATCTGACTAAAACTTCTGCTGAAGAGGATGGCGTTGAATTCAAAGTGACTAAAATGGTCATTCATCCAGATTTTAATCTTGCTGTTCTGGCTAATGACATTGCGCTATGGAAATTGACTCCCAAAGATCCGTCAGCTGTTGTATCAAAGTCTCTTATCTAGCTTGATGATGGCACACTCTCTGGATCGGACGGAACGATTGTTAGTGCTATAGGCTTCGGTGCCACGTATGAAGGCGGTGAAATGTCTGAGGTTCTGCGTGAAGTCGAACTCCCTATTGTAAATCATGAGTACTGCAAAGAGTAGCTGGGTAGTAGAGTGTCAGATAGTATGATGTGTGCCGGAGGTAGACGTAACTTTGACGCGTGTCAAGGAGACAGTGGATCTAGTTTGATTTACCAAGATGCAAGATCGAATAGAACGGTCCTTGTCGGTATTGTCAGTTGGGGACGCGGTTGTGCTCGTAATGTTCCTGGCGTTTATACTCGCATATCTTCATTCAGAAGATGGATTGTATCAACTGCAGCATCAATGCGCGTTGAATGAATGAGAATTCAATTGTAAATCTTTTGTACTGAAATTTGACACTATTATAGAATGAATGAATGAATGAATATATACTGATATAAATAATCTTTTCGGCAATATCGTCATCATAATGTAAAGTCATACTCTTGGAATTATGATTTAAAATCTTCTGCTAGTTGAACCTCTAAGTGCTTTTTATAGACACAATCTCGCCAATCTGACTTCTTTTCAGCACTAATAAACTTGGCCATCACGGCGCGTCCAAGATTAATCTCAAAACGGTGTTGGAAGCGATAAATGTACAACTTACCAGTTAATGCCAAACGTAATGCAATATAACTATCACATAACGGTGATGGAGATTAAGAATTAGCCATCGACTCCACCATGGTTGCACCTTGACCATACAGAGCGTGCAGCTGGTCATTGTACAGCTAAACTAATCGATCCTCATCCATTTATTCCTCGGCAATGGGTATACATTACACGAATGAATGTTATGTCCTGTAATTTATTTCTAGAAATACGGCAGTCTGCTTAAGATTGTTATACATTTACGTAATGGAAAGCATATACTTTTAAAGCTCAAGTTTTTATGCTTTACTATCATCACCATAACCATTGCCATTATCGGTATTGTTACTACTTAAAGGAGATAATAGACTACTCTGATGAGCAATGGGAATAATCAGAACATGATTCTTGCATAGAGGACCTTTCGGAAGAGCCACATAGTAATATTTCCCGATGCTAACAATCAGATGAGATTCAATATCAGGATTACTAAGGCAGAACCAGCACTTTTAAACATCAATCACTTTAGTTGAAGGTGCACCTAGACGCTGCGACTTTTACGGACAATCCTGGATGAAATGCTCTGTAGACTTGCAGATCTTACAAATGTATCCCGGTCGAGGCTTCTTTCGCTTATCTGCAGAGTTAGTACTAGTATTAGTAGCAGTAGCTGTCTTATTATCTGTATTATTTATACTACCTGCTGACTAAGTTAAAGTTCTCTTGGCTCTTTATAAAGAATATGGGGATGGAGTAATGTCGGCAGGAATCTAAGCACCAGATGTCTTTGAGACAGTGAACGCGTAGAACCATCTCTACTTTTCATTATTACCATACTTACCCAGTCCAATAAATCTAGTGTTAGTAAATTGATCATTCTCATCATAATAAAATGGTTCTCTCTCATAAAACACATTCTGACCATCACTGAACACATACTTTGGTCTACATTGCTACATGACACGCAGAGCATCATTACACGCCTTGTCATCAGAATTAACAAAATCCACCATCTTTCTAGACTTTTTATTAATCTCTGAAGGCCATTATTAGGTAAGAAGAATATCGAAATTCACACCGGGGCGATTACTGAATTAAGATTCCATCTAATCACCACAATCCATAAACTGATACGCCAATTATACGCCTTCAGCAGACTAAAATACACCATTACCAACAAATTAAATCATGTTTTCATTCACCAAACTCGATTATTAAGACTAAGATTGTACTGCGAGCCTAGATTGACACGAATATATGCAGAGCTTCCCATCATAAGTACACAGATGATTGCCAGGATCACCAAGACTGATTATCAAATCAAACGGTCCGTACTTTTCATTAATCTTTTCCAATTTCGATATAAATTCCCTGTATAAAGTCTAACTTGAATCAATAAGACTACCAACTATCAAAACTTTGGTCATCTTTATATCAAATACTAATAGACAATAAATATGGTCAATTATAATGATGAGAAGGAACACTCTAGGTGAAGAGAGAAGCAAATTGAAAAATATCGCGCGAAGTAAACGCGTTCATTCGATCAGTTCTCCAGTAATTTATATGCGAGTTAGCGATAGGTAGTAGAACTTGAGTACAGTAATACAGGCAGGCAGGCGGCTATTATCGCGTTTATTAGACTCTTTGATTAGAATGGAAATTAAATGTTTTGTGGTTTAATGGCGAATGAAGAATAATGGTGGCTTTATAGTTGATGATCAACTGTAAACCAACATAAGACGGTTCTAATATTGACAAATGAGTTTTTAAAGATTCCGTATAGCTACATATGGCGAATGCTGTCTGTCATCTGAAATTGGTTCGGTGAATACGCCTATAATACACTAATTCATAAGTCTGTCTCAAATGCTGAAATCTACTGTATTGCTGGTAGTCCGCTCTCTCAAACCAATGGATGTCCCTGCTCGCCCTCCTTTTCCAATATATGCTCTATAATTCACAAGGCATCACTTTGATTACGGATAAATAGGTAGCTTTAAAGAATGTTTTATAGAAATTTGATGAATCCTCTTATCTCTCTTGGTGTTCTATGATATGCCTGTCAATTTTAGAAGAATTCTTTAAAGAAGTTCCCTTCTGGCACACAAATGAGTAGTGTACATATTCCAAGCTCTCATTTGTATGCTGCTCACAAAGACATTGTGCATACAAGGCTATGATCAGAAGAATTTTCGTGATGTAGGTACATGTGCTGAAGAGATGCTGAAACTACTGCAGATGGACCAATCTGAGGTGTCATAAAGTTGCAGTTAGTGGTTGGCGTGAAGATGACAAAGCGCCTCCTAATAGGTTATTGAAAATGAGGCGCGACGCGTGTTTAAATATTGGAATCCTGAACGAATAGACTTTATTCGACTGGGTTACCTCAAATTTATTTAAAGTCTATAACGTCTTTTTAATATGGGGCGCAATACTTTCCTCATATGATAGAATAAATGGCCAATGAGGAAATGAATGGCTATCTGAGTTTGATGCTGCTTCATATGAAGGAGGATTCTACGATCAAATGACTATCAAAACTCTGTCTGATTGCGTCGGTTTGAATATCTGAAAGTATGAGGTGCTTGTGGCGCAATATGACCACTAAACTGCTCTAAGTATCATGGATGATGGCTGCTGCCGTGATTCTTTGTCAACAAGGTTCTGATCATATTTCTCTTGCTCCCTATGATGACTTTTAGAGCTTAGAGTAAATTTAATACTCGGAGTATGCTCTGCTATAAGTGGCGATTTGTAAAAACGCAGGAAATGTAGAGGTTCTGGGTTAGCTGGTGGCTCTTGAGCATCTGTTAGGAGTATAGCGTCTAGATCTGAACTCTGCCGTCCTGCAAAATGCTGTCTGTAACGCATATATACTGACTAGATGAAAGTAGCGTTACTGTACATTAGTTGCTTAATATGCATTTTAAAAGCATCTTATCAAGGACATAACTAAGGATATAAGTAAGCACTGCTATGATTGCAAAACTTTTGTTAGGATGAAGATTAAGCCCACTCGCGTCGCTTGATACTTACTTCCTTGGAGGTGCCTTCTTGCAGTAAGTGGTGTTCAAAGATTGAAAGAAATCAACGTACTGTTATAAAAATGACTTTTGCATTTATGGTTTAAGTCTGGAGCACTGGTCAAAGGTCACTATGGACTTTGTGGTCCATTTAGTTACCCCAACTATTCTGGTTAAAAGTATGTAAATATAGTGGTAGGCTGTCTCAACTACTATAGCTATTTAATAGAGAAGTATGATTAAAATAAACTGGGTATATGGCGTGGTTAGGACGGTAATAGCACAGTGTTGATAAGGCTTACATTGTATCCAATTGGTCACTGTATTGTCAAAATCTGGGCCATGAACGCTTCCTTATTTCGCAACGGTGGAAGATAAACGCGCGACTATTGAGGTCCGCAATAAAGTCGTGTAACATATTATTGACTCTAAGTTGGGCATGCCTAATCCTGCTGATGTGGAAAGCCTCACTGACATAGCTTAAGGCTTGACTACAAAAATGGCGGAAAAGAGAAAGGATGTGGTTTTTCGAGAGTAACGCTCCGACGGTGAAGTCTACTTGGGCAAGAAAGTAGAAGGTCTTTACGTACTGGAAAATTTGCTGCAGGCGTGGAGCTAGAATCACTCAGCTAGTTTACCATAGCTCCTTGGAGTCAAAGTCCTGCAGTTTAGCGAACTACCGTGGAGCTTTGTTTACAAGGCTAAAGAAGATGACTTGTTCCTGCTGGCATATGTCATACGAGAGAAGATTCAAGCTGGAGATTACTATCCCTTTTCATCTGTATACGCTGCATCACCCCACCCCCTCTCTTGCGCAGTCTGGACGAATCACGAAGATCCCTTCGTTCCAAAGCTTATAGGGGGATGCTAGTGGCGTTGAGTTGGACTAAAATGTTGGCACCAGTGAGACGCCTGGTTTACAGGAGCCGTTCAGAATGATGTCACAACATGATTTTACAGAGGTTAAAAGAGGATGCTGAAACTTCCCGGTGAGAACAAGGGCTGCCTCTAAGAGCGCCAAACATTGAAACCAAAAATAGAGCAGTAATTCCAAGTGCTTTATCACCTTAAGAATTTTGGTAGTGAATTCAGTCGGATGTACAGTATATAATAGTTATCCGTATAATCGTTTACAATGCTGAATCTAAATTTACATTGATGCATCCTATTTAATAAGCGAACAGATATTTCAGCCAATAGAGAATATTCTTGCATACAATAGTGAACTGAAGAATTATATCAACGCAATGTATAATGATTTGAAAAGTGCTGCTGTAGAGTGCAGGCCTCAGTTGTCGTTTCAAATCGACGCGTTTCAGCCGTCTTCTTTTCTGCCAACTGACTATCTAACTGCCTTTGTCATTCTTCATATTATTACAGTATATAGAGCTTTTGAAACTGTGGAGATATTATTATAACAATGAGTGGTGCAAGTTCTTAAAATGGAAAGGGAGCTTTGGTAAGTACTCCAACAAAGGATGACTAGTAAAGAGATGATAGTTCCCCATAGAAAGTCGTGAACGTTGTCAACCAATATTTAATTACTAATGGACTTGAACTTCTTCGTATTGACAAGAATTCTCTTAATGATCCAGTGCTGGTGAATGTTCTGGACCACCTCATGACATAATTAAATAGTGAACATTATCATTCCTCTAGTAGTGCAGAGAAATCACACATGGTGGCCCTGTAACAGTCTCAGAGTGTCCTTGAGGGGAAGAATGCGGCGCTGTAAAGGCGACTGGACGACGCGGAACGAGAATTGTTTCAGCTCCGATAAAAGTTGGCAAATTCTCAAGCGGGCGCGAAATATCTGGAGAAAGCAGTCGCCACTCTGAAGGATGAACTACGCCTGTGCAAGTAATCTCTTGGGAATGTCAAGTCAACTTATGCTCATGAACTGAAGAAGAAAGAGATTGAGTATTTGAAAGTGAAGAATTTGTATCAGAAGACTGTGACTGATGGCATGAAGGCACAAAAGTTTGATGTCAAAGTTGTAGATGGACTTGATGCTGGTACACGCCATTTCGGTTCGCAGTTGTAGAAGGACAAGTCTGTAATCGCTAATGAGGTGGCATAGTAAATCATATAAAGTATGGAGAGTACTAAAGGCGAGCTTCTGGGGGAGATTAATCATCTCAAACATTAATTGGTGTAGGTGTTTCAATTGATATAATCTATCTTGATTGAAGACTAACAGTCATCCGACATTCTGAAATCAGTTGTGAAAAATTAGTTGTAATTACCTGCCAGTGTTAGTAAAGATAATATCTAACAGGCGTTTGAAGTTGCTTTTGAAGAGTTGAAGATTCGTCTGACTGAATACGAAAAGAAGGTGAATGTTATCACGTAAGAAGGTTAGTTGAAGAATGAGCAGATCTAAAACTTGCAGTCCTAGATTGAAGAATTGAAACATCTCATTGATGAGCAGGCTTAGTTGTTGGACACCTCCCTGACTAAATTCGGCAAGTCTTCTAACAAGCGTTCCCCTATGTAGAGTAATCGAGTTGCTGATAATGTTAATTCTGAGTAGACAAAGCAGCTGGTTGAGACTCTAAATGCTCAACGCGATCAGCTTGAACGCGAAAGAGTAAAGTTTACAGAGGCTGCCCTTAAGCTTGGTAAAGAGCGCGAGAGATTTGAATTGGAGAAATTGGAGTTTGAGAAGGCATCCAGACAAGTGGTGGCTTAGAAAGTGTTGACTGAACTGCCGGCGACTCCTCAATGGTTAAAGAATTACGGAAATATTCAAACGTAAGGACGCAGTCAAGTGCCGTAGTAATCAAGTCCCATCGCGTCTTCAGATCAAGTTGGAAAGCTTGTGTCTTCGCCATTTAATATTCATTTGAGTAGTATAACGAAGCAGACTATGAGCAGTGTTAGCGTTCTGCCTATGCATGGTGATGCTGTTACTGTTAATGACAATATCAACAAACTGAACAGTTTTGGAATGATTTAGGAGCTGGCTCATCTCACCGTAGAGGAAGATCAAGAGAATAAAGACAATTGATGCTTTTAAGTGAAATGTGTAAATGTTACTACCGCAGTTTTATTGACTCCAATTGCCATTTTATATATTCACTCATTCTTTTAAAGGCTTACAATTAAGCAATTCCCTCTCTCAGTTGGTGTACTGAGAGGCCCAAGACTCAACTGCTGCACGATCACGCTGCAAATACTTGGCATGAGTATCAATCTTCTCCAAACTCTGTTGAATAGCACGGCTGATAGCCTTTACCTCCTTGCCGTTGAAGAATTGCTCAACATCGGCATACATGTCAGCACTGGAGAAATCCTCCGTGGAAGAGGACACAATGCGGCTCAACAACGACATGGATCCTGAGTAGTAACGATCATACAACACCTACCAGTTATCCTTGACCCATTTCCAAGCCAATCTGCGACCTTGAGTGTTGGAAGCGACGGGAGACACGACGTAAATGATATCCTGAGGACGTACCTAATCACTCAGACCAAAGTCAAGAGTACGCAGTAGTAAACTTTCATCTTGAGTAGATCCTAGAGCACCCAGAGCGACCAGCTTCTGATCAGCAACTTTAGTCTCTTGATAAATCTTGAGCACAGCCTCATACTCCTTCACTCCTCCATTACGCAGAACGACAGCAAACACAGCACCGCGCAGATTAGGGTGGATAGACTCTTAATTGCCGCCAATGAACAAATCAAACCTCTTTCTGCACTCTGCAATGATATCAGCATCATCAGATTTACCAGCGACACCAATGACCAGAGTACGAAGCATAGCCTTCAAATGATTCTCCTTCTCGGCATAATCCCAGCCAAGAGACTTTGCCACAGGACCAAACATGTTACGAGACAATTGCTTCAACTTATCAGTGACTACTTTAGGCTCAGACCACCAGATTGAGCGCACTTTGCCCAACTCGGCCGCAATCTCATTCCACACGACGTAGTTATCTTCGCTCTTAAAATTCTCCAGCAGCTTCAAACCATTTACCACAGAGGTGTGTCCGGACTCTGCGAGTGCAAAAGCATCAGCAAGAATACCAACACGATCACTTTTGCTCAGCTTACCATTCTTAATGGCCGTACCAATATTGCTCAAAGCTTTAGCCTCGTAATTGGTACGATAAAATCCAGTCTACTCAAAGTTCAGCTTATAAAAGAAGCCGGCAGCGCTCTATTGGCTACTGGTAGGAGGCAATGTGATTCGACCTTCCTTCGTATCAAGAATATCAGAGGAAGGCTGAGCTTCATTTGCAGACGTAACAACCTGGACTGGAATGAACCACAGGCTATCCTTCTCAACCTCACCGCTTGCAAGGAAACGCTACTGCTTAAGCTGCAAAGTCAATTTAGAAGAATCACCGCCAACTTCCTCAACGTTCACAACTGGATAGCCCACTTGGCGCGTCCACGAAGTCATCAACTTTCCGACGGGCTTACCACTGGCAGCCTCCAATGCAGCCCACAAATCTTTAGTCTACGCATTTCTATACTTGAACTGCTGCAGATAATTGCAAACTCCAGTCTGGAAATCCTTTTCACCAAGATAGTTTGCCAACATGCGGATAACACTGGCTCCTTTACTATAACTGATGGCGTCAAAGATCTGATGAATCTCTGCAGGATTCTTCACCGGAACCTCGATAGGGTGACTAGACTTGAGACTGTCCAGGTTGAGACCACGTTAAAAGTCATCATTCACAAACTAAGTCCACACCTTCCACTCAGGGAATACATGATCGGTAGCCAACCAGCCAGCCCAAGTAGCGAATCCTTCATTCAGCCACAAGTCAGACCACCACTCAAAGGTGACTAGATTACCAAACCACTGATGAGCCAATTCATGACTAACAACATACGCAATATTCTGCTTGGCTCTTGCAGCACTAGACTTCTCATTGAATAACAAATACACAGTCCTATAAGTGACCAGACCGAAATTCTCCATAGCACCAGCACTGAAATCAGGAATTGCGACCAGGTCCATCTTTGGCAGTGGATAAGCAATCTTAAAGTACTTGGCAAAAAATTGTAGAACCTTAACACAAGTATCCAATGCAAATCTACCCTCTTCAGACAGGCCTTTAGTCGTGAAAACACGCACCAAAGTCTTCTACTCATCCGCGGTATGAGACTCAATGTAGTCCAGCTCACCGACAACCATGGCCAGAAGATAAGTAGACATGATAGGAGAGGTAGCAAACTTCACCTCCTTCTACCCATTTCCAACCTGCTTAGTGCTGATATCATTCATGTTGCTTAAAGCAGTGTACTTCTCATCACAGGTGATCGTAACGTCAAATGTGGCCTTCAGAGACGGCTCGTCCCAACACGGCAGAGCTTTACGAGCATCGGTAGGCTCAAACTAAGTGACCACCAGGTGCTTCTTCTTACCACTGACTGCATCCTCATACTGAGATCTGTAGAAGCCAGCCATCTTGTCATTGTGCAAGCCAACATACTTCACAAACAGTTTCACTTTCTGACCAGACGCGACGGACTTCTCCAACTAGAATCTAACAATCTCTTCCTTCTCAATCTTCTACACCTTGGTAACACTGATCTTGGAAGAACCATCTACCAACAGGTACGCCTCTTCAACCTCAATCTCCACGGCATTCAGCACAATCTCACTAGAATCCTGCTTCACGTCAAGGTCAATTGTGACTTAAGCATTGAACTTGAAAGTCTCCAAATTTGGCCACACATGCAAGTCATAATGAGTAGGCTTAACATTCGTAGGCAACACATCTCTATCCAGAAAGTCAACATCGGTGTACATGATGGACGGCATATCGTTATTGTTGTAGTTGTTTAACGTGTGTTGAGAATGAAAGTGACCGTCGCTGCTCTTCTGCAGTTCAAAACAGGAAAGCGCGAGCAGAAACCCAACGGCCGCCACTACGAACAGCAATCTTGATAACTCCCATCTTATAGCAGTCTTTTACTAGTCGTTATTTACATTTAAATCATCAGCACTCTAAGCTGACTAATTAATTAACGGCTCACTGTCTTCCATTGCCAGTTGTTCCCTCCCTTAAAGTTTCTTGGGTGCCATGATAGCTTCTAAAAGTCTTTTCCTTTTGTTCTGTCTGCAGTGGAAGGAAAACGTTTAGAATTGCCGTTTCACAAAAGCTTTGCAAATTCGTTGGGAACGGCTATAGATTGGTTTGTTCACCTGTACTCCATAATGAATTAAATTGAGAATTTAGAATTTCAGCATAGTACGCGTTTTTCTTTCCTCTTTTGTGTCTTAGTTATTAATCTAGTCTATGTTATAATGGTGATGATCATTCTAATCGTAGATTGGATGACCTCTTGACACTTCTTTACACGAAGAAAATAGACGAGTGATTTGAAAATGTCTCATGGAAATTTGTTTGTCTACTGGGCGTTTCATCATATTTTTGATCTTATGGGAATTAGAACTCTACTATTGAATCAGTAAGTATACATTTATCGGCGTAAGCACGAATTAAGTAATGTAGCTTAAATTCAATTTCTTCAACGATGTCAATATGCTTTATCAGCAAAGACTAATTGATTACTATAAAGGATGATCGTATTTTCAGGTGAATGCATTCCTAGTTTCAAAACAAACTTGGTACTGCTGCTGATTGACTGAAATGCTGATCAAACAATGAAAGTTTCATATTTAAAATGATCCTTCTCACTTGCGACAATCATAACACATTTTGATATAAATACTATAGAATAATGGAGATTATCAGTAGAAAAGAGTGTGAATAAAACTTCTACTACAATCTGAGTATGTGTCCAATTCGCGGATCTCCAGTGATGACTTAGCTCGTTTTGCAGGTAAGTTTCACCGTCAATTGATCAATTTAAATGTCAAAATTACTACCATCACATTGTAGAATCAAAAATTGAGCAATATCATATGGCTTACCTCACTGAAAACTCTTACATGTTTGGACTTATCAAACAATGTACTAACATGTAAGGCTTCTATCGTTATTTTATTTGGTGTTCCAATATCAATTCTAATTGTAGGCGTTCCATCGTTGATCAATCTGCGAGAGTTGACGAGCATAAATCTATCAGGCAATCGACTAACTAAAATGCCTGAACTTCCTCTTAGCATAGAGCATGTCGATCTCTCTGACAATTCTATATAGTATCTCCAGCCAACTACAATATTACCGCGTTTGACAACTTTAAATATTTCTGGTAATATGTTGGAGTCATTTGATGCGCAGTGCTGTGAGAAGATGCCTGATTTGCAAAATTTAAATGTTTCAGGAAACGAAGATCTTCATACCGAATGTTTGCATCAGTTCAATGAATTAAGATGGTTGAATATCATCAATAACTCGTAGAATTTACAATAGATATTATCTCTCTGTTACGAATTGTACAATTTGGAGCGGCTTTACGTTAATTCGTCATCGGTAATGGAAGATTCATCAGGAACTAATAATGAAGCACTGGAATAAATAGTTTTGGCGGCACCATGGTTGAAAATTATAAATGAGTTATCAATTACTGATGAGTATGTTCTGGCTTTATATAAGCAAAAGAAAAGAAGACTACGCGTCGATAAATTATAATGAGGTTTGTTATTGATAGACAATTCAATAGATCATCGTGAGAATGCTCAATCATTTCTATTTACGCGAGTTATATTACAACATGAATCCAAAGGCGCCACTTATTGTTTGCCGGTCGTAAAGATTGAGCTTTCCAGCACATGTCATAAACTGTGGCTTAGTTTTAGAGAACCGTGATCAATTGTGGGAATAAAATCCACCCCCTGTGTGATTATATAATTTATGAAAAGCGCATCGTGCTTACAAACCAGCCACAATTTTACATCTTTTTCCCACAATTATTGTCCACACCATGAAGACCTTTATTAATTTAGCAGTAATTTACATTGGCGCAAGCTTTGCATTGCCTAGTCAAAGTTTTGCGCCCGTGTCAGGCTAATTAGTCTCTGAAGGCGCTTTGCAGTTTCCTGATCAGTATCATGTCAAGTCCACCTCTAAGAGCTAGTTTTTTGGCGGTGGCTCTGTGGAAGAGGTGTATGATTACAAGAATTTGAAGGTGAAGTCGGCTATGAGTATTGGTGGTATGATGCGCACTTTCATTGTTCAGAATGGACAAACTACTGTGTATTATAGAACTACTGATAGTCCATATGAATGCGTTGTCTATAAGGGGATCCCACGTGACGCGTTCAAGAAGCCTGAATACCAATTTACGCGTCTCACTGAGTTTGCTGACAAGAAAGTCAAAGAGTACGCTAGTGATCTTAACAATCGTGATGGTACTGACATTAAGCTGTGGCTGTATATCGATGCTGAGACTGGTGCTCGTGTTGGTGCATTAGAGGAGCAAATGCTGGTTACCGGAGATTGGATCGAAACCAAGTAATATGTGGATTACTATTCTGAGGAGCAACCTGATGAAAGTGCATTCCAACCTCCGGCAGATGTCAAATGCCAAGATGGTGACGTCTTAGCGGTACCAATGAATTTGAACTTTAAGTAGTTCGTTATGCAACACTGATCAGTTCGGTCAACGTAAGTAGGTGAGATCAATGAGTGGTATTGATCAATTTTGAAATCAATGAAATTTAACTAAATTCAATGCGTGGAAATAACTACTGAGAAGAATGTCATTCACATACATTTTATTCATTTCTTTAGTGCATACTTGGAAGTCCATTCCCGTGCAGTCTTTTCAAATTCTTGACGATTCTCACGGTATTGAGAAGCCGCAATGTTATTTAGAGGATCATCCGGATTTGGCTACTCCATCAGCAATTATATCTCTTTAAGCACTACACACTGAAGACAGAATAGCCCAAATCGCTATAATAATAAAATGATTAAACTCTACCTTCTAGAACGCGCAGAGATGGTTTCCAGCTATCAGTCTTGAGTAGTGTCAAGCATATGTTACCATCATCATCAATGTTGGGATGATAAACCTTCTGACTAAACTTTATTTGAGGTGGTTTGAATGGATAATCACCGGGAAATACGATATCTAAGGCAAAGAAGCCTTTGGCATACGGCGAATTGCTCTACAAGCATTTAGATGCGTCAATAATTAAAATATGATAGCAGGATGTTCATATATCAAAATCTTACTGGACCTTGAAACCCAACTGACCATTTGGAAATGTCATCATCCACTGGACCACCATACATGCCGTCAGGTAAATTACTAGTCAAATATTACGCCTCTTGCATGATTCTTTTGTGCAATCTAGGAGGAGCTTATGCAGACATACTTTTATATAGTTGTATAGAAAGCAAAATTTAATTTTATTACACGATCACGTCAATAATCTACAGGAAACAACCAAGTCGTTGAAAGCTCTTCTTTGCTTTCGCCGCAGAAAACTATACAAATTACAGTATCTCCATTGGCAAGATTACCTCCTTATTTACTTCTTGTCATTTTGATACTAGCTTGATAAATAGTAAAATTAAACGATATGAGTGAATAGCCAAAGGACGCGAATGAACATTGTCCTGGACCATAGTCGGAGTAGGCGGGGAAGCAGGATGCTTGCGCTGGCTGTCCTAATCAGTAGATTTGCGCTACATTGCCAAAAGTGCCTAAAGAGGATCCATCGCTGCCACTGATACTGGAAAGAATGCAGTAGATTAATCATAAGCTATTAGTACTGAGCGGTAAAGGTGGTGTAGGCAAGAGTACTGTTAGCACATAGATTGCATTGTATCTCGCTGGAGATTTGGACGTGGAAATTGCTCTGGTCGACTTTGATCTGACTGGCCCATCGATACCGCGAATGGTTGGTCTTGAAAACGATCAACATGATCATCATGGAAGTGAGTAATAAAATTCAGATTCTATGTAAAGTGACCATATACCGGTTGATTAGAATGGGAATGATGCCGATCGCTTGATTCATGAAAGTGGAAGCGGATGGACTTCACATGTGTTATAGAATCACCCTAATCTATAAATGATTTCTACGGGCCTCATGCTACCACAGAAGGACACTCCTGTAATTTGGAGAGGTGCGCGTAAACATGAGATGATAACGCGATTCCTTAGAGATGTTAGTTGGGGTGATCTGGATTTTCTGATATGTGATCTGCCTCCTGGTACATCTGATGAGCATCTGTCGGTCACGAAATACTTGCCCGATGCGCAAGCAGTATTAGTAACGACTCCATAAGAAATGTCCTTGCAGGATGTTAGAAAGGAGATAAACTTTTGTCGTAAAGTTGGTATTCAGATCATCGGAGTGGTGGAGAATATGTCTGGATTTGTTTGTCCATCCTGCGGTGGTGAAAGCGATGTACTTCCGCGAGGTGGTAATAATAGTAAGAGAGGCAGGAGGAATACTGTGGAGTAGCTGTGTCAAGAGATGGATATATCGTACCTTGGCTCCATCCCGCTGGATCCTCGAGTAGTCTAACTATCAGAACGCGGTGGCTGCATGTCTGATGAGTATCCTGATAGTGTGTGGTCCAAGCAGTTTGATGCGATAATGAATAATATTCTAAACAAGTTGAATTGATTAAAATGTAAAGTTTTAAGGAAATTATCAATTCATTCAATGTACAATTAGTTAGTAGATTCTTCTTTATGCGTTTGCTATTCATTTACGCTTATCTTGTTAATCCACATTGTCTTTATTTAGTTGAGCCATGAAATCGCTCAGCCCCGTCTGACCACTGAGAAGTCCTTGCATGGCTGACTGTGACTCTCTCACCTCTTTCACCTACTCTTGGTCCATATTCTCCATCAATTTCGGAGTCAAAAACATCAGGCCACCGCTGATGACCAACATTAGAACCATCGGATTACTCAATATAGATAAAACATTGAAAGATTGACGCGGCAGAACATAATCGACAGGTGGTCCAAGCGGCTTTAAGACTATAGGCGTGGTCAATGCTGGAATGTCATAGCCTTGTGGAACTTGATAATATACACTAGGATTCAGTGCGTAATACTTGATCGCGCCACCATCTTCTCCAACAACTACCTTAAGCATTGGGAACCGTAAGCGAATAGATTCAACTCTCAGAGTATAAATACCACTCGGTACTTGCTTCTTCATCAGAACGCGGCCATCTGGTGCGATACTACCTGCCTATTGTCCATTTAAACTGATGTATGCATCTTGCAGAATACTCTAATCTAGATTGTCAGCTATTTCAACTCTAATATTAAGACCTCCGTTTGCAGCAACAGCGATGCCGAAAAAAAGTATAACACTATATATTAGCCGAGTAAGTTTAAGCATCATAAAAGCACCACTTTGATGTAATATAATAGCCGTCTCAAATGTCTCTTCTTGTTAGCTCACCGAAAGAGAGAAGAAACCGAGCGAGGTCTTTCATTGCCTTAGCGAGAGATTCTCTCTCTGCGTTCATCGACTTACTGTAGTTATCCGGATCGTAAAAAGAACTACAATTACGCGAAAAAATAACCGCATGAATTACTGCTGCTCTGTTTACTGCTTATGGATTTGGATAGCGCTAATATTTTGCTCAGGTGAGGGCATGCATGCAAGTACGTTACGCGTATGTTAAATGAACTACATAGTGGGTATTTTATGGAGACTCTAATCTTGGAATATACGAAGATTTTGAGATTTATGGTTCTATTATCCCACTGATGGCTATAATCTTGTTTGGTTGAATAGTTATGGAAGACGGTTGTGTGAGCTAAGAGTGGATGATCATAGACGCTTTGTGAACAAGGAATTGATCAACCGCTTTTTAACGCACGAGCGGGTGAATTCAACCGATTGCTACTAATAGTCGGTACGCGTTGATGCAACATCAAAGTTGGCTTAATTCGGACCATCAACTATCTCAGTGGGAGCTATTGTATAATTAAATGCAGTAATAACCGAAGTTCTCTCAAGATTGGACCGCGCAACTCTCAATCAGGTGAAATCAACCGCTTTCTAACGTTGCAGCGGGTGAAATCAACCGGTCGTCAGTTCGCCTTCATACAACACCAAATCAACATTACTCGGACCATAAACTAACACAGTTGGAGCTATGGTAATATTAAATGCAGCAATAACCGAAGTTCTATTGCAGTTGGACCGCGCAACACCGAATCGGGTGAAATCAGCCTCAATCTAACGTTGCAGCGGGTGAAATCAACCGATCGTCAGTTCGCCTTGATACAACATCAACTTGACTATACTCGGACCATAAACTAACACAGTTGGAGCTATCGTAAAATTAAATGCAGCAACAACCGAAGTTCTTTTGCAGTTGGACCGCGCAACGCTCAATCAGGTGAAATCAACCGCTTTCTAACGTTACAACGGGTGAAATCAACCGGTCGTCAGTTCGCCTTGATACAACACCAAATCAACATTACTCGGACCATAAACTAACAAAGTGGAAGCTATTGTGATATTAAATGCAGCAATAACCGAACTTCTCTCAAGATTGGACCGCGCAACAGAGAATTGGGTGAAATCAACCGCTTTCTAACGTAAGAGCGGGTGAAATCAACCGGTTGTCAGTTCTCTGCAGTTACAACATCAAATCGACATTGCTCGGACCATAAACTAACACAGTTGGAGCTATGGTTATATTAAATGCAGCAATAACCGAAGTACTATTGCAGTTGGACCGCGCAACGCCGAATCTGGTGAAATCAACCGCTTTCTAACGTTAGAGCGGGTGAAATCAACCGATCCCTACTTTTACTCAGTTCGCGCTGATGCAACATCAAAGTAGACTTATTTCGGACCATAAACTAACACAGTAGGAGCTAAAGTAATATTAAATGCAGCGATAACCGAAATTATTCTGCAATTGGACCGCGCAACGCCGAATCTGGTGAAATCAACCGCTTTCTAACGTTAAAGCGGGTGAAATCAACCGATCGTCAGTTCTCTGCAGTTACAACATCAAATCGACATTGCTCGGACCATACACTATCTAAGTAGTAGCTATTGTGATATTAAATGCAGCAATAACCGAAGTTCTCTCAAGATTGGACCGCGCAACAGAGAATCGGGTGAAATCATCCGCGTTCTAAAGCACGAGCGGGTGAATTCAACCTGTCGCTAGATACCTCCAGTTATAACATCAAATCGACATTACTCGCACTATAAACTATCTCAGTGGAAGCTATTCTAATATAAAATCCAGCGATAATGGAATTTCTCTCAAGATTATACCGTGCAACATTGGGTCGGGTGAAATCTAATTTCGTCTATGTTAATTTGCCTGAGACTGTGGGTTATATTGATGATTTGATTGGAAAATCGAGAGAAACTGAAGTACTTCGTGGATGGGGCTTTCGTTATCATTCATACTATACGGGTATCCAGATGGAATTGAACTTTGCAATTAATTAGTATGTGCGCATAAATACACTAGAGCATTAACGCGTCTATATTCGCAATGATTGTGTTATTGTACGCTGATTCTCACTATAAGAACTACTCCAGCTTTTGAAATTCGAGGTAATACGCTGCTTTTGAAAGAACTATAAAGATTAAGATTGTACAATAGACTTGGAGCCTGTACAAATCTTTTGTTAGTTATATGATTAATAAGACTCAGTACTTAGAGACTATTCCAGATTCACGCCCTTTAAAGAAGTCTATCCACTGTAGATTGGCAAATTTGTAGTGGTCTATCTGGATGATATTGTTGTGTATACTGATGGTGATGAAGAAGAACATTGGTCGCATGTGCGCGATGTATTATAGATCCTCCGTTTTAATAAGCTTTACTGTAAACTTTCAAAGTGCAACTTTGCCTAGTCTTCTACGTCTTTCCTCGGCTATATTCTGTCCGCTGTATGGCGCGCGCGTCCAAAGTCGCTGGAATTTCAAACATCTCCGAATCCTTAATGGACGGGATAATAAGAATGGTGAACATGGGTGATCTGGTTATGGTTTTCAATAAGTTATTGAAGCAATTTAATTTACTCATCGCGAATGAGTAGTAATTCATCAATGATTTGGTCCTTTTGATGTTGTCCCTTTCAACTATTACTGACTCTTCTGGTGGTACGCACATCCTGAGTCCGTCCTGATGTCCGCTCTAGTCAGTTCTTTCTAATTAGTATCAGTGTAAATTATAATGTCATCTAAATGGCTAGGCCGTCACAACAATGTAAGATAATGCTGTATCCAATGTATTGCGGGGAAAAAAATTCATGGACTTTATATTGTCCTTCTAAATGTTTGAGTAGTTCCCCTTTAATGCTGGGTTAAGGGAGCTTGGTTATATGCTATAATTTCATCAAGAACATTAGTGCTAATGCAATATTTGATGTTGATAGATTTATTTGATGGGATATGGTAATAGATGTTGAGATTAACGTGTTCTACTCCTAAATTTGTTAGCGTGTTCTTCTAGTGCAATCCTTGCCTGAGGCAGTAATGATGTTATGTTCTGGTTTGTCTTTAATACTAGTCTGATTACTGGTCTTGTAAACAAATCAATAATTCTTTATCTTATGTCTAGTCTTTCTAGTTGTTATTACTACTTTTCATTACAGTTTTCATGATAGTCTTACGTGTGCTCAGAGTTGTCGATGTGAGCGTTAAATCAAGGAGAGGAGAGGAGCTCTAAAGACTTTTCCTTGCCGCGATCGGCCCCTGAAATTAAAATCAAAAAATATTTCTCTTCAACGTCTTTCACTGGATAAGCGCCATTCTCTTTTTGTGTGTTTTACGCACTCTTTTGTGTACTCTCCTCTCCTCTCCTCTCCTCTCAAGTGTGGCTATTGCAATATACTGACTGTGTGTATTTGGCACTCTATTATTTGCTACTTTGAGTTATTATTATATCTGACCGGGTGAATTCCGTTTTATCTTTGGTGAGATTGATTGAATATAAATATACTGGATACATACAGAGCATATACATATAAATAGTCAGTCACATGAGTCGTACTAATAGTCCTGCAGATGATGGCATAATTCGCTGTGTCTGTGGATACACTACAGATGATGGATTCACCATTTAATGTGACAAGTGCCTGGTGTGGCAGCATGCCATATGCGTCAATATCCGCAAGAATGGTGTGCCTGAGGTGTACCTGTGCGAGCGCTGTGATCCTGCTGTCGGTCGAGGTGATCGTATAATCGACTACCAGATGGCTAGGGAGCTATAACGGAAGAAGCGTCTGAAGTTGAAGAAGAAGAAAGGTGGCCGTGGTGGTAGGAAGTCATCTACAGCTTCTGGTGGTGGTAATAATAACAATAATAATAATTCAAATACTGGCAGGTCTAAACGGAGTGTTAGTGAAGAGTCTCTTGATGATGATTCTGATGATGATTATTTCGACTTGGCTGAGGATTACATTCCAGTGAGTCGGAATATCATTCCAGACGGGGATTTCTAATTTGGTGACTTGTCTTCTTTAGCCTAGCTCAGTGCTGAAGATTATTCTCAAGTGTTGACTTAAATAGACTCTGTGAAGTTGTCTGTTGAGAAGATTGTGGATAGTAGGAGTTCTAACAGAGCTGCTCTGGTTCTAAGTGGTAAAGTTGATTCTGAGCAGCCTGTTGCGGAATTGAAGGCCTCCTTGTTAAAGATGGACGAGGATAACTAATTATAACTCGTCAATGAGAGGTTTGTATTCAGAGTCTCTGAGGATCTACTCTTGGATTGTCGAAGATTTGGCAATGAAGCCAGATTTGTCAGGTATTCTTGTAGACCGAATTGTTAGCTCAAGTCTCATATTATTGCTGCTACTATTGCTGACATGGATGCGACTGACTCTTAGCATCTTAAATCTTTATAGTAGACATCAGGTTCGGAGCAGAGAATGGAAGACTCAGTGTCAGCAGATAAGGACATCAATGAAGAAGTAGATAGCTCTGGTCAATTAATGACAGATGGAAATGATGAAGGCCATGCTGATGTTTAATAATCTCAAAATGTTGAACCATCGTCAGCTGACAAGAAGAGGGAGGGGCCTCACTTTGCTTTTCTTCTCATTGCTTAAAGAAGTTTGGAGAATGAAGAGTTGACCGTGCCTTATTATGGAACTCTATCCGGTATGGATGTTTGTATGGATTGTGCTTGCGCTGATGAGCGGACGTGTTATTTTAATCCAAGCTTGCAGTATGACGATGATTAATATGATGATCCTCAGTACGCACAAGAGTCTCTCTAGAATGATCAAGATGAAAAGCCTTCTTCTCAATTTGATGACAGCCAAATGGTTTTGGATAATAGTTAAGAAGATGGTGGCCATGGTGATTAGCAGCCATTTCCTGATCAAGTTCCAGAGTCTGGTAATACATTACCACCCCATAATCAAGAGCCTTAGTAAGAAGTTAAGCCTAAAAAGCGTGGGCGTAAAAAGACTAGTGAGCTTAAAGCATTGGCTTTGGAACAGAACAAAAATCATGTAGATCAAGGCAACCTGAATGACAGGTCTAGTCCATAGTCTGTTACCAATGCAGCCACCTCGTTTAATGATGATCTTCTCAATAAGCCACTTAAAGTCTTGTCTCGTGAAGAGAAAAAGTTGAGAGAAGAAATTCTGCGGTTTGCGCGCATGGAAGAGGAGTAGTAGAAAAAGAAGCAATAGTCTTAACAGTAGCAATCGTCTCACTTCTCTCAATCTAGTTCTTATCAGAATGAAGATCCTACTGGGAGACGCTATGAATCTCCATCGCCTGCCTTGTCATCAGTTGGTCTCATGTCACCTCTTCAGTCTCCGCGATCTTCTAGTCCAAAGAAGGATATTGACGGTATGATTGAATTCAAACCATCTAGAAAAGGCTCGTATTATATGAAGAAAGCTTGGATTCGAAATTATTAGTTGAGAATGAGTCAATTGTCACTCTCGTCTGATCATGATGGTAATTCCGTGTAGACGTCTATCATGAGTTCTGGAATGGTTATTAGTGATGATGGTGAGGGTCTGAATGCTAACAAGTCATAGGCACCAAAGATGGAAACTCTTCGGTCTCCCACTCCTCCAAGTGAGATTGTCGTTACTTAGACTCAAGTTTCTTTCGCTAGTTAAGTTGATACTCATAAGCATGATAAAGTCGATAGAATGTCGGCAGAGAGTGTGATGACTCAAGGAAGTGGTGGTAGTCAGAGTGTTAGTTCTAGCATTCCGTAAAAAAGAAATTACAGCGATCTCACTGTTGAAGTGTCGGCCCGATCAAGTGCTGCAGATGATTAGCTGGGCGGCGATGGTGCGTTAACTTCTGCCGAGCCATTAACTGCTGCATCCACTACCACTACGACCAGGATATCTCTCACTGATTATAAAAAGAAGCGAAAGATTGGCCAATCCACTACGAGTGACTTGAAATCTCAAGAGTCTTTGGCTAATAATGGTGCGACCCTGACTCCTACATTGTTAGCCGATTCTTCTCTTCCATCTCCACTTGCTGAGAGTAAACAAGAACCGGTTGCGGAGGTGAAGTCTTTGGATGCTACGCTTTCGAATGATTTGAACCAGGATCCATCTGCCATCTCTGATTCTGCCTCTAACAATATTGATAATATTAACAGTAATAGTAATAATGACAAAACGTGAATATAAAATAGCAATAATATGTTTGTATCAATTTACTTCAACTTCAAGACCAAGTTAAACTCATTCCAACATCAATGTCAGAATCACAGCAATAAGGAGATAAAGCAGTAAGTAGCAAAACAGAATCTTAATCAAGCCAAGAAAATCTTCTTTATCTTGCTGGCAGACAGCCATTCTCCAGTTTAAGGATCTTTTATTTTCCCATCATGTCCACCTTCACGTCTGGACTTATCTTTCATCTCTTCAATGGCACCTTTGCAATAGACATTACCATTCTCAAGTACCATTGGCGGATTGTCTTCGTCCATTATAACATTCCACACGCGGCACACGATGCAACTTGTAGTGTGATGACTCAGAGGAACTTTCTCAGCCAGAATATTGAACGGAAAGTTGCACACTGGACAGTTGGGATTAAGATCTGACACGAGGCGCGTTTGATTGTTAGAGTTGGAACTTTAATTACTATACTGCAGCGAGTTCATACAGCTTGGATTCTTCAATGCAATCAGGCCACCCTGCAAGACAATCTCAAGCAGAGTATGAGAAGTGAGTTGATTCAAATTATAATTCTCCTACTTGAACTATTACACAAGCTACACCCAATTATCTTAGCTAAACTATTTCTTGTACTATGAAGGTAGATGCTTTTATTCAGAGAGTACGAGCAGAGTCATCAAATTTTGCACCTCTTTCCCCATCTGGCCACTGGAATATTAGTTCAGGTACTTGCGAGCGTACTGTATGGCTCCAAGATAATCTTTAGCCTTCACCAACTCGATATATTCCTGCTTGCGAAGATTAAACTCAAAATCTGAATTACCTTTCTTCAAATGACTCTTATTCTCCACACACCACTACAGGGCTTCGGTACATGAGCGATCACGCAGCGACTCTTCAATCTTACGAGTGGATGCAAACAGCTCCACATCAACATACTCCTACACCTGATAATGATTACTCAGAGCATCTGCAGCATCGAAATAGCCTTTACGCAGCAAATAATCTACCAGAATCCTGATCAACCGAGTACGAGTCCACTGTTGATACACTTCATCATCCATAGACTACACCTCGGTAATCTGTGTCAAGTGCTTGGACCGAATCTGTACACGCTTTATAAACTTTTACTCTTCAGCTTAGCATTCAGACAACTTGCGCTTCAAAGTCTTCAAACGGGATATCGCAGAATCTATGCCATCCTGGGTGGTTGGAATATTCTACTGCAAATAGCTCATCTCCTTGTCCAACAGTTTTCTAGTGTTTCTAAACGTCTTGTGCAACTGCTCAGCAGGAACCTTCATTAACGGCTACTCCAAGTACAGAATGTTATCAATATTTACTTTCTTATCCATATTATTACTGACTATTTCTTGTATTGGAACTTAACACTTTTAAGAAATTCAAGTCAAAACTGTTAGTTTGGTTGTTTCCGGAGAGGGAGGAATAACTGTCGAATTGGGAATGAACGCTTTTAGAGAGCAAAATCATTCAAAGTGAAACAAAATGAGATTTGGTTATGAAGAGTCACCAGAGACGCCAGGTTGATTTAATAAACAAAGTTTTCAAATATTACACGGAAATATTCTGTCACTTGAGCTACCTGTATATTGCGAGATATCATAGCAAAACATCTAACCACCATAAAAAGGGCACTCACTGCCCCTGGCCACTTTTTTAACATTTTCATCAAGACATTACGTGCACATCTCTTCCACTTGTAAAAACGCGCAAATTTTTAAAAAGTAAAAGAAATATCCATATATCTAAATACAAAATATATAGCAAGTATGAGCATGTCAATCAATGAGCTGGAGTAGACCGTGTCTAATGTCTTTGATACTCTGCTAGAGTTTGAAGACTAATTAGATGAGATCAACGTGGAGTATGCTGAAGAGATGGCCAGATTGCAATACCAATACGATGTGAAACGTCAGCCGGTATTTACGAAGCGCGACAGTCTGTTGGAGAAGATTCCGCATTTCTGGCCGATCGCCTTGCAGAATCATTCCGTGCTGAGCGTGTTGGCCGCCTCTGAGCATGACGAAGAGTTGCTGGATGCTATTGAAGGTGTTCGTGTTACGCGTCCTACTGCTTCTGCTGAGTCAACATCTACCTCTTCTGCTTCTGCTGATGTTCACAACTAGTATCTGCTGACCATCAAGTTCAAGAAGGACAATCAGTATGTGAAGTCAGAGTCCATCACCAAGTGCGTCACTGTCATTGATGAAGAGAATGGTTTCATTGAGAATATTGACGCGATTGAGTGGACTGATGTTGGTTTGAAGACTTTTAGCATTACGCCTTCTGCTTCCACTTCATCACCCGCATCAGCTGGTGGTGTCTAGTCAACTTTCAAGTCCACTTAGGAGATTCAAGAGTCTGGTGCTGATGATAGCATCAGTTTGGTCAACCTGTTGCAAGGTTGTGGCAATGGAATCTGTGAAGTTGCCGCCCTGATCTGTTGTGATCTCTATCCTCATGCCGTGTCTTACTATTAGGGCCCAGAAGAGGATGATGATGATGAAGATTATGAGGATTACGATGAGGAGGACTTTGAAGAGTTGGAGCCAATCGATGAGGAAGATGAAGAGGACCAGCCTGAGAAGTGAAAGTGGTCCGTAGCATGAATTTCCCATAATATTTATATTGTTTTTGCATACATCTTAATCATTGCTCGTATAATCATCTTTTACTTATTTTTCAACTGCAAGATCAACTTAATCCCCAACGGTAGAGAAGAAGCAATACTATGCATCCGGCGATGACTAGACCGAGTACTATGGCGTCCTTCTTCTTTTTAACACCAATTTTATTTAAAAGAGAATTTATCTGAGGGACTCGGGTGAGGACATTATCATTTAAACGCGATCGTTGTCCAAGCAAACGGTCTCGCTGACCATGTAAAGACTGCTGAGCACTGAATGCCATTTCCAGAACCTCGTCCACCTGAGAGTTGGCGCCATCCACCTTTCTTCGCTCATTCTGCACTTGCTGCAATCCAAAAGATCCTCTATCCTGCCCATTGGGAAACATAATGATTTACAAATGTATCTACCTACGCCTGAGACCAAAATGTATCAGCAATTTAATAGTAAACGATCTTTTAGCGTTAATATTCATAGGAAAGGAAAGGGGGACATTTTATCGCGCCAATTGTTTCAGCAGCTGTTCTTTCCAGTTGCCTTTCTTACGCGCGCAGTCTGACTCTCGGCGCAATGCTTCCGTTCTCAGTGTTAGCCTGACCTTGGACCATTGCGCGCCGTCATTGCCGTTTCACTCTCGTTTCAGAATTGCCCATAGTTTTCATTCATTCACAGTTCTTTGTTGTTAAAAGTATTTTATTGTCTTCTTGTAGGAACAGAGAATATATACAAATTGTCCACTATGAATAATCTTAATGTTGCCTTGAGCAATACAGAAAATATCAAGTACAATCTGAACAGACTTCAGTCTGTGGAAAAGTCTTATCCTGTGTCTAGTCCGAAATAGTTTAATGTTCTGTTTGAAAGTGTCCAGAGTGGGAGTCTGTGTGATGATAAGCTGTTTTCTATAGCTTTTGCCTAGACTGTTCAGTTTAAAGAGACTCAGTTCATAAATAAGTTGGAAGAGAGTATGCATGTCGGTAGAGTCATCGTTGCAATGCTGTACTCTTACCGTGGAGTCTCTAGAGGAATCCCTTAGGCGTAGAACTAGGAACAGGCCAACAGAACTGATATGTACAAGGCTGCATATGATGTCTTGAAGCCAGAGATTCGCAAGATGAAAGATTTGAGTACCTACTGTGATGAATGTGTCAATCTTATCACAACTACTGTGCGTTCAATGGCCCCAGAGTTTTACGTTGTGAAAGATTCAGTTGTCTAGATGGCTGCCAGTGGATCAAGTGCGTCAGCCATTCAGAAGATTGTTGCTGAAGGCCGTGAATTTAAAGAGGCGGCTCCTAGTTCTGACTTTATGACTGCCATGGCCTAGATGTTGGATCTTGTCATGGTGATTGATCTGCTGAAGAATAGTAAGGCATCGTTGAATAATGACTTTAGTATCTACAAGCGTACGCAATCCAATTTGAAGAATCTGACTGGTGAGATGGAAGATGAGACTATGGAAAATCATTTACTGCATGCTTTTCTTGGTAGTTAGAATGTATTCAGCTAGCGCTTGAAGGATAAGTTGATTAAGGAGGCTCCCGGATTTGAGGATTTGATTGTGGATCTTGTGAACTTTTGTGCCACATCGTTTGAGAATAAGCAGTGGGTAAAACCATCTGATAAATGGATGCTCTTAAAATGTATTGTGTATGGTTTATGGCTGATTGATTTTGGTGGAGATGAGGGTGATGTTACTAAGCGCAAGAGACTGAGAATTGACAGAATGCAGAAAATTATCAAGGCCAATCCTGTGGTGCCTTTCTTTGGTGATCTTAGTATGGTTCTGGCTTCATTCTTTGTAAAAACTCCTAGATTGGCCTCTTTGAAGTTTGAACATGACCCAAATGATGCGATTCTGGTTAGTTCGTACAGTCTTTTGAATTAGATCGACTCTATCCGGTCAACGTATTTTGACTTTGTTATACAACTCAAGGCTACGTAGTCTCAAGTTTTGGCTTGTCAAGCACAAATGAGAGTATTTCCTGAATCCGAAGTTCATTCTATCTATTCGCTGGCTCTGAAAGGAGTTTAATTGATGTCAGACTGGACATCTAAAGTCTTGGAGTAGAGTGCTTGGAAGTTTGCGAATCCAGTGAGTGCTGCTTCTAATAAATGTATTCCAGAAGATGCGTCCCTTTATGAGTTGGCCGTGCGTTACAACTACAGCGTCGAGGAAAGATGTGCCCTCGTTGAGTGTATTGGGATGATTAAGTCTCTGGCTGGTATGTTTTTGGAATAATCATCTGGTGTGTCATTTACCGAGTGCATTTACAAGCATGTCTACTTGTGTATCCAATCATTTATTAGGACGACACTAAAAGACATGGTTCAGCACTTGTAAAAGAAGAAGAAGCCTTCTTTGAATATTTTGTAGTCGTTATATAGCATCTTGAATGATCGTTTCGATCAAGATGTTCTGGAAGAGGGTGTTAAGAAGCCTTCTCCACTTCCTCAGACCGGTGGAGTGTCGCAGCTTGGAAATCAGATGCCTTCATTTGTTGTTGGAGGTCTGAATGGTAGAATGCTTGTGGCATCTCTCACTTAGATCCATTATGTGAGCAGTCTTTTGGAATCCCTGATCAATGAAAGATCCAAGGGGATGCAAGGTGGTTTCCTGAAGGAAAAGGATTTTAAGGATCAGCATGTGCAGGATGTTTCTGATTTTGTTAGCAGAACCCATTCCTTTGCTGCAATGCTAAATTTTGATTAATGCGTTTTGGAATGCTCTGATATGTCTGAGCTGTGGTACAAAGAGTTTTACTTGGAAGTGACGAAATAGATTCAGTTTCCTATTGAAATGTCTCTCCCTTGGATACTGGCCGAGACTGTGCTTGATAGTGAAAGTCCTGATCTTGTGGAATATCTCATGTATCCTCTTGAGATATATAACGATGCTGCCAACCGTGCGTTGCATCATTTGCGTTCTAGATTTCTGTATGATGAGCTGGAGGCTGAGTTGAATCTGTGCTTTGATTAGTTTATATGGAAATTGGCACAGAAAGTGTTCACTCATTTCAAGATTGAGGCCTCGTCCCTGCTACTCGATACTGCTTTCAAAAAGGCCGCCTCAGACAAATTGATGGCTGTCGATGATCGCTTCGATTTTGTAGATATTCCTTATGGAACAGTTTTGTAGTAGAAAACTTTCTAGTTGCTCGGCCGCCATATTAATATTTCAAAGTTAGTAGCTCAGCATTGTGAGATTCATTTAAGATAGAGCTTAGATGTTGCTGTGTCTAGATATGAAGCATCTGAATTTTGCAGCGTCATCGAGTTGGAGCGTCTTATCCAGCATAACAAATACACTCACAAGCTGTTGAGCTAATTTATGGTGCTGGAGCCGTTTGAGAGTTTCATGGCAGAGGTGGATGAAGAGACTAGTCTTGTCACTTTTAATGGCCGTATCGTTGCTCACTCGATTCAGGAGCTTTTGAATGACTTTACAACCAACTACTGTTATAATTCCTTCACAGGTCGCTTTGTTAGAACTCCTCTGTCTGTAGCTTCCGAGAGTCAGCGTCCTCCCCTTCCAAAGACGTTGCCGATGTATCTTTGCGGTTCTAAGCAATTGTTTTAGGCTCATAATGCAATTTGCCAGTTGTACAAAGATTTTATTGGAGTGCCTCACTTTGAAGCTCTGTATAGAATTTTTGGTGCTAAGCATTTGGGAGTTATTGTCGGAGAGATGGCTCGTAGTACTGATCTAATACTAAAGTTGAACGTTACGCCGTATGTGCAAGCTCTGATGAAAGGTATGCCTCACTCTACTAAATTGCCACCATTTGAGTATGGTCCACAGGGGGCATTTGATTATTTCTCCCTGATTTTGAAGCCGCTTATTAGTTACAGAGATTTGAGATCTGGGGTGTTTTAGGTGTTCAGAGAGGTTGGTAATTATGTGCTGTTCTTTATGCTTATGGATGTCGTAATTGCCAATGATGCAGCTTCATCTGTTGTATAGTACGGAGATTTGGTGGGAGAAGTCTGCGGCACGATGGAGGGTAAAGCCGATCCGAAGCTTGTTGCAAAGAATGTGATCACTGAAGCGGAGAAGTTATTGAATGGAAGCAACATGGTATGGTCTTTTGCTGAACAAGCTGATAATTGTCACAATGCTACAAAATCTACTCGTATACCTAGTATGTTGAAGTTGTATTTGGAAAAATTGAAGTTGTTGCTAGTGGAGATTAGGCCACAATGGGAGCCTTAAGTCGCGAATGATGATTTACCAATCGAACATTCTGAGGAATTATATCGTTTATGGAGTGGATTACTGTTTGCATATGCTATTCCTCCTCCCAGCGATAATGAGTATACTAATCGTGATCTTTTTGGAGATAGTCCTCTCTATGCTGGCACAACGTTGATCCACTGCTTCAATCAGTCGAAGCGTTTTGAAGCTTTTGATTTCCTGAGATTCTTTGAGTACATGGTGGCTCAATCTGGCGTGTCCTTGGAAGGAGTCAAGAGCGGTATTATTGATTTGGGAAAGTTTATCGAGTCCACTGCTCTTATCACAAGATTGACCAGCGAGGCTTTGAATGGACTTGGATCCATCGACAAGTAGAACCTAGTGGATAGTATGAAGAGTATGAGCTTTCAGTAACAATGATGATGAATATGATTGTTGAAAATGACGACGTGAATGAATAATTTTGAAGATGTTTGATATTTATAATTGCAATTTCCACTGATCTTTGTCGATTTTAAGATTTAGATAATTGATTTAAAGTTATAAGTGAACAGAGGTTCGCCAGACTTCAATCTACGAATAAAGCTTAAATCTAATTCGCCTTTTCGTAAAGTTTCAAGGTTAATCAATGGATTGGATTCTAGTTACAGGATTCTCGGCTTTTGCGAACCATCCTGATAATCCAAGTACAAAGGCAGTCAAAGCTCTACCATCAGCAGTCCTAGTAAGCGAGGGTGAAGATGGCAGCCGTAATGTGGATGTGATAAAACTTGAACTACGCGTATCTTACAAGACAGTTGATGATCTATACGCGAATTAATTGCCTAAATTATAGCCTTCTGTTAACCACAGCCCATATCCCTTGATCATTGTTCACGTTGGAGTAGCTGGTAAAAGCGATCAAGTCAGACTCGAGTAATAGGCTTATAACGAAGTCAAGGGCTTGGATGTTGACGGTCAGGAACCGATTGATAAAGTGGTAAATAACAGAGATCAAGTTGGAAACATTCTCAAAACTTAGCTGTCTGTATCTTTAATTTAAAATCACGTCAAGAATGCCTTAAATATAGAAGTCGAATTAAGTAAAGATCCTGGGAGATACTTATGCAACTACAGCTATTACAAAGCATTAAGTCTAATGCCTCAACCCAAAGCTTTGTTCATCCACGTTCCCGAGGAAGATCGACCTCATTCAATTCAAACGCTGTCAAATATCATATACGAATGTCTGAAAAGTTGTTTGAAATAATTAAATTGATTAATGCATTTATATACACAACTGACTGCATAGTAGGACATATGACCGTCATGTCAAGTTCAGCACTTTATAGCCGCCCTTAATTTGGCACTGCGCGAACGCGGATTCATCTGTACCTCTTCATGCGATGGGAGGATCGGCTTCTTGGTGACGATCGAGAAATCAGCCGGTGATCGTTTCATGAAATTCTTCACCACTCTGTCTTCAAGAGAGTGGAAAGACACGCAAATCAGCATGCCTCCTGGTCGTAATACATGCTTACTAAGACTCAATCCCGCTTGCAATTCAGTCAACTCTTCATTTACAGCCATACGCAGCGCTTAGAATACGCGACTCACAGATTTTTAACTGGATGACCGCGGCACACTTTGCTCAACTACTCGTGCCAAATCGAAAGTTGAAACAATTTATCTTCGTGATCGCTCAAGATCAATCTACTAGGCAATCTTATCAGCCATTCTCTCTTCGCCAAACTACACTCTAAACGATGAATTGAAGTCTCACAGTATTCGGAAATTATAATACCTCCTTAATTATGCGAGCCAGTTCGTGTTTAGGAGCGAAATTGACCAGTTCTGCCGCTGATGTCCCACCGAATGAAGAACTAGACATTCTCATGTCAAGCGGTCCATCATTCCTATACGAAAATCCTCGCTATGGATCATCAATCTACAAAGATATAACGCGGCAAAATATTAAATGATAGCTCATTAGTCAAATCAACTTACCTGCATTGATGAGACACCAAGATCGAATACGATCGCATCAACGCTGCCATTTACATCCGTAGGCAAGACATTAAGTAGATTACTGAATTTCGATTACCGCACAATTAATCTTTATTCCTAGTACTTAGATGCTAGTTATTACCCTCTATCGACAGCCAATGGATCTCTATCGATTGCAAATACGCGACTGGACGGAAATCGCGTCAAAACTTCGCCAGAGTATCCACCGTATCCAAATGTCATATCACATACAATATTAATCGATTTTAGTTGATTCACGCACTACATTACTTCATTTAATAAAACTGGAACATGCGAATATGCTCTTGATGCTGCCATTTTATTCCAACGCTGCACGGATTGTTCACCAGCGAAAATTCAAGCGTTGAGATTTTTCACTGAAAGAAACGCTTTGGCGCAAGTCTCGTTTTCAGAGATGCTTGAAAGTTTCCATCTGTTCGTTTACAGTGCAAAAATAATAAAGTCGTTTAAAGTAGATTAAATAAATTAAATGAATTTTAAATAGCTTATAGAAAATTTAAAGAGGTTACCGCAGTGTACAAAGTATTTGGCGGGTGTGCAAGCTACTTTGTATCTACTCAATTTGATTCTGTATGCTCTAGGAGCAGTAACTCTGGTCAGATTTTTGGCATTTCTACCAGCGAATCCTGCATAAGTTTGGCGATTATTTACCAGCAGTCTTATAGAACCGTCTTTAATTATGTTCTTTATTAATATTGCTGTGACTTTGTCAGTAGGACAGCAACTAGAGAGATAATTAGGCTCTATGGAGTTTGTTAGGTTGATTAGTTTCACTGTCGCGACTTCAACGATAATTACCTATCTGGTTCTACTTTGTCAATTGATCATCACTGCGGCTGCTGGTGGTAATGTTCTGTACTGGTATGACACCATGATTTATGGTCAGTGGCCGATTCTTAGTGCGTACATGGTAGCTTTAAAGTACCTCGAACCGAATCAGGTTGTAAAAATGCCTCAACTATCGCTTACTGTTCAATATTCAGATCTATGGCTGTATTATACTTCTGCGCTTGGTGTTTTTGCATTGATTACGTCAGCACTAAGATTTTAGGATAAATGGCTGTTGGTGGACTCTGTATCCTTTTGGTCTACAATTTTACCGCTGCGTAATTTCTAAAATATTGCCTTATCGAGCACGATAGCTGTTTTTAGTTCGTGGTACTACCTGCGATTCTAAAGTTCCGTTAGAGTTAATACATTGATCAATGGCGGTGTGGATCACTTTGCTTTCATGTCATTTCTGCCTCAATCTACTCATAAGTATACCAAGTATATAGTGGATGCTCTTTATAAATTAGCGTCTAAATCTTCAGTGTTAATACCTCGACGTGTCGATCAAGAGTTGCCTCACTCTCAATAGTCTGGTGGTGCATTTAACTCTCCCATCTAGATTGTTAACTCAGTCAATGCGAATTAATCCAATACTTACTATTAGTAACAGTAGTAGTAGTAATAGCTTTAGTAGCCTCAATAATAAACGTCGCCTCTGAAGAATCCATCTCCGTCAAAGTTAAAGCATTAATAGCCACCACAGAGTGAAGCTGATCGGAGACGTGCGCTGGCTCAACGTGAGATTGAGCTGAGGCTATAATCTTAAAAGTAGTAACAGCAGCGATAAGGTGTTTAGTCCAACTAATGATTGTAAATTTAATCAATACATACTGTATAAATCGACTGTTAAAATCGACTGTTAAAATCATCATCTGAAACCAAACATTTTATATTCAATTCAAACTATTCATAAAGATTCATTATAGTCAATTTACAGAGATTTAAAACTTCATTTTTACCTCTCATCTTATTAGGCTGAACCTTGTTAAATTTGTTCTTTCTATTACTACTGACTCAAATTCACAGGAGCAACATGTGGATGGGATGACTAACCTCCACTACTGCCATTATTACCAGTATTCTACTCATCAAAACCGCGCATCTTTCCAACTGCACGCTTATCACCATCAGCAGGCTGTTATGGACGATACGTAAGAGGATCAATTTCAACTGCTGGCGGTGGTTTAATTGCACTTTCTCCGGGCTACTGAACCTGTCCTGAGCCACCACCACTACTCTACAACTGCTTCAGATAGGTGAGACGGTCACGGATCAGAGTGTTCTTCTAATCCATATCGGCCGCTCTTTAGTACGCATCCAGAGCATCGCGGATTTGATTGTTACAGCTTTCATACAATATACCCAGATTATACCACACCTCACTTATGTACGGATTCAAGCGAATGGCCCTAGTGTAAGCATCTAACGCATCACGGTACTGATAGATTTGATAATACAAAACACCGATAGAGCACCAGAAAATTGCATTCCTACTATCACGGTACACAGCCTATTGATAACTATCGTACGCATGGTTATACTTTTACTACTACATGTAACATCTTCCCAGCAGGTAATGAGTAAGAGCATCAGAGGCATCCAGTTCTGCAGACTTTTGTAATAAACTCACAGCCTTGTCCAAGTCATAAAAGTCTGTATTGTTCTAAGCAGAAAGCCAGCCAAACTATTGCAATAACTTTGGATCATCAGGATGTTCAGCATAAAGCGAATGATAAATCTCCTTGGCTTTACTCAAATTTTTCTACACTTCATAAATGTGTCCAATCTGCAATTTAACGTCCGTATCTTTTAACGGCGACTTAATCAACGCCTTGTTCGATAATAGGTGATTGAAGCACTGAAGACTCTTTTCAAACTTTTGCTGATTCATATAAATTTAGCCCAACTTGAAGTACACTTCTCCTTACGCTTCATACTGAGGGTCAATCTTGAGTACAGAAGTAAACGCTTCCTCTGCGTGATCAAAAGAGTAATAGCGATCATACAACAGACCAATATTGAACCACAGCTTGGCACTCTTTGGATTCTGCAGATAATACAGCGCCTGCTGGAACGAATTGTAAGCCTTGCCCAGATCTTCCACGGCCAGGTAACATTGTCCAAGAGATGCCCATACTTCGCCGTTACTCTGCTCCACATTCAGCACCCTCTGAAAATACTCAATCGCCTGATGATAACGCTCTTTATGCTACTACAGATATGCCACTTGAGAAAGAGCATGAATAGAGTAAGGATTGTGACGCAGAGCATTCTCAAAGCACACCAACGCTCTGTCAGCCTCACCAAGAGTCTCCGCCAGGTTTCCAAGCAGAATCCAAGAGCTCTCATTCATCTGCACCAACTTCTAATGCATAGCCTGATGAACAATTTACTGCTCTTGCTACTTTTACTACTACTGATGATGATGAGCCAATTACTATTACTATTACGGCTACTAATGCTAATGGATAGCCTAGCTTTACTAATAATGATGCATATGAGAGCCGGCAAACTACTACTAAGCTTACTACTACTATTATTATTATTACTACTACTACTACGATTACTGATGTTACATGTGCGGTTGTACTTGCTAACTTTACTGCGCCGCATGAGGAGGATACATATAAGGATGCGGAACGGCAGCTTATCCAGGATGCTACTGAGGAACCTAACCGTGCTATGCAACAGGCTACCCCTAATATTATTATGGAGCATACTACATGTGCATTTAAGGCATCATTTTAATAATATATATAACTCACACTGTATACAATGTCTGAGTGATCACTTTGCACAGGTTGGACAGAGAGAGAGAGAGAGAGACTGAGAGAGGAGAAGGAAGAATCTGAGCCGAAACGAAACGAATCTGAGCGGCGGCGAGATCGAAAAACTCAGATTGAGCGAAAATCTCGATTGTATCACTACTGTATTTTTCACAATTCAAGCGAACTAGGGACAGCAACGGATTTGCACCGCCGATCAGACTGTTGCGCGCGGAGCCTGGGACTGATCATTATTGAGGACGAGGAGGATCGTATCGAAATGGAACCGGCCTTTCACCATCGTCGCGATTTCTTGCCAGAAAGATGTAGCGAATGTTACGTGCCGCATTCACATCACGGTGCCAGATAGCTAAGCAATTGTTATTTGGACAATGCTTAATTCTCCATACTCGTGATTGACCAAGCTCAAACTCGCAATTACTACATCTTTGACTGGTTCGATACTCAGGGACCAAGCGGACTCTGCAGCGTTTCTTCAGCTCATAAAACAGCCGCTTGTTAGGAGTCGCAGGATGTCCAGGAGACGCAGTGTCAAAGTTGCCAGCGCCGTATGCAATGATGGTGTTATGGTCAAACTAACCATCTTGGCGGAGAGTCAGCATACGCGCCAAATTGTCATAGGCCCTTTGGCGCTTGGAGAATAGCTTTCTCCTCAGCTTTCGCCACATCTCAGGACGGTAGAAGCCAGTGAATGCATCTCTATGTTGCAGTACGTACTGCAAATGTTAGATGATCCCCAGAAACGAAGTTGATTTAGCGGAAGGAATCTGGGCCATGGCATTAACGACCTCTGGAGCTATTTCATTCCATTAAGCCTTCTTCTTTTCACCAAACTTTCTCCGTTCTCTTCACGCCATCTAGCAGTCGTGTACACCAGCTCATGCGTCCCATCAGCAAACGGTGTCTGATCGGTTGGAACATCTGCAATCCGGTCATCAGGACCACAAGAAGCAGCCAAAAGCACGCCACGATTGACGTCAATCCCGATAACGCGAGTCTCATTGTTTACATCCAGCGCTTGATATCCGGTACCATCGAAAGCGAACCCGTAGCGGCTAGCAGGAGGGGCAGGATAGGCAGGACGTAAAACCGAAGCAGAACAGCCAACACCATCGGATGTTATGGAGTAGCCAAAACGTCTTCTCTGATTGCCAGTAGTGGAGACCTTGTTCAACTTGAAACATTGTGACCACAAAGCGTGAACATCCATCTGACGGACATCTGGCAGATTAGCAGCAACACATATCTCCTTCAGCACATTGGAGGTGATCAGGATGTGTTTCTGCGTAAATCCATTTAGAGGCAGCAATGCGTAAACGTTAAGCAGAGGACCTTCATTGTTTAGCAGATACTCCTCCTCATACATTTGATGATTATTTTCAAATGTACGAAGGATACGCCACATGGACTTCAGATACAGATGCCAGTTGTTCTGAAGACTAGCCTTATCCATTGGGAGATTGCAAAGGATGTATTGACGTGCACGCGTCTCGTAGTAGTCCATGTAATACACCACCAATTCTCCGTCACCACAATTGTCGATGATTTCTGCAGGATAAGGAGGCATTTCTTCAATATCTTCAGGTGGGTCTATCAACGCCAAGACATAAACAGCAAGGGTGCAAACATCATCCTCCTCCAAACAGAAGCCGAGATGTTTTCGAAACTTGTGGCGCAGCCATTGTTTCAGCCTTGATGGCAAGTTTGTGCTTATATGTCTAGCGCAATCGTCATTGTGAACAGAAGCCAAGGCAGTGACCATGTTTGAGTAGCCTCGCATGTCACACCAAAACAAGTCAGCAGGACGACGAGGTACATAGTGTGCTTCAATAAACTCGTTTAAAGCCGCCCAGTTGCAGGTATTACGATTAAGCAGATCACGCCGCCTAGGATTAGCAATCAAAGAGCTGAAGAAGTTACGCATCTACCCATTTGCGCCAAAGCGGATGTCTGGCATTGGAGTGTCAGGATTGTATACCAAATGATTAAGCACGAAGGACAGAAGAAGTCTGCATGCCTCAACTTTGAGATCAGTACAACGCGAAACCAAATCACTTATCTCATGCTTCACAGCGTCGATTTTGCAAAATACATTTAAACCGATAGGTACAGCTACGTAGGCTTCAGCCACAGGTATTCCCATATTGTCTTGTGGTTTGGCAGCATTTTTCGCACGAGGGACATAATTGGGACACAGTTTGCTGGATGAGCGCTTGTGATCGTCGCGACCACATGCTTTACAATTTACTTCTCGTTGACGTTTACGCGGCGGTAAGGCACCACCTATATCAGCTACCTCTATAGGGGGATCTGCCATTTCTGATTTTATTGAAGAAAAGAGTTGAAACCAGTCCGATTACGCTTTTATACCCAAAAAACCAACTTTATGATTGGCTGAAATTGGCTCGGACGAATCTCAAATGGAGTCCCGCTTTGCCAAATCTAATTTTAACCGCTAAGTCAAGTAGTTACTATAAATAGGAGGAAGAAGATCAACGTTAAGATCTTGACACAAGATATAGACAGCTGCTAAATTGAGAAGTGACCAATGCGTCTATGGAACATCTAATGAAGCTAATCATCGGTTGATCAATGAACGATATATATTTTGATCAAGCGCTATACATTTTGTTAAATTTATATTACGCATTATTGTACTTCGATTTACGCTTACATGGTAGTTTTGTTGGTGCGCAATTATATTGGTACACATCAAGGCTTAATGTAGAGATTTGTCATAGTAAAAGAGTCTTCTGATTATGACTTTGAATAATCGGCTGACAGCTGCAGTATATACTGAACGGCTACAGTATATTTTTTACCTTTTTGGCTCCTCTTAACAGCCTCTACCCTTAGGTTGCTGACGCTTGCAACAGATGCTTTAATGGCCTCGTTTATCTACAATCTGTTAGGTGGGTCACTGAGCACAGCAGTGAGGACACCAGAAGATTTGGATACACAGTCCTGATGGGAAACACAGCCCGGATGAGCATACAAGCTCGGAGAGAAGACACAGCTTCCATTACTATTTTATTCACTCATAATATTCACTAAATTCATGTTCATTGATTCTATGGGAAAGAGGCGCGTCTCCTTGATCACTCCTTGATGAACTCAACTCTGACAACCTTCGACACATTCCACTCGTCTAACACAATCATAGTAAGATGAGAATCGAATCCAACGAGCATTCAATCGACAATATATATTCAAAGGTCGAACAGGCTTAAGGGATATGTTTTTGGTGATCAATGCTGGCATAATGCGTGTCAATAAAAATCCACCAGTGCCCGTTGTAGTTTTAACGCGTCGCCTCAGTCGTCGTGAATTGGTCGTCTCCGTCCCCAGATACCACATTACAAAGCTCTGCTCATGTTGCCACCATGGGTGTCAAATTGGAAAAGGTTGGTTTCTCTACCGTCGCGTTAAGAAGAGTAGAAGGCGCGTCCCCAAGTAGTCCCACCCTGTGCTCCGTTGCTTTGATGCTTCTGGCTCCTTTCTGCATGTATCGTCCAACTGTTCTGACCGTCAACAGAAGTAGGTGGAGTCAAGCTTAGCGTTTGCCCAAATTGCTAAGTCTTAGGCCAACCTTACTTCGTGGATCGGGATGTCAACGCAACTTTAAGCATGCTGCTGATGGTAGTATATTTTGCGGAGAGTAGAGAATGCCCTCCCTGATTGGAATCGTCGCGTTTGACACCACACTTGAACTACTTTGTTGTGATTCGCTTAAAATGTGAAAAATACATTAATTGGGGGTCAGCGAGATAGTTATGTAATTTAGTTCCAGAAATTTATTTTGAACAGACCTCATACTTGAGATGTGTCACTAAAATCGCTGAGGTAATAAATTGACAAAGGAGAGATAAAAAAGTAAACCAGCGAGAGAGTTCAAACCATTCACTTAATGAAAATCACCGAATATCAAGATTCAATACATCTTTCAGATTTTTAACCACCTGCTCTTGTATTTTATCAATCTCAGTATTCAGCAAATTTCTCTCCATAGATCGATAGAGCACGCGGTAACATCGACTCTCACGCCCACTCTTGGGATGAGTGAAGCTGTCAATTAGAGTCACATTCTCCACCAGATCGTCAGCGTATTCGCGAACCAACTCGGCGAAATCGTTCTCGTGAAACTGCGCGTTAGTCCAGAATGACACGTCTTTATACACTGGTGGATACTTGGAGTATGGATTAAATTGAATATTCCGATTGTCAATGCCTTTGAATTAAGAGTGGAATCTCTCGTCATCAGTCCAGAATAATCTGATGTCAGGAATGTTGAACAAGATCATTGCAATACGCTCAAGACCGATTCCGAATGCCCATCCGATACCGTTATTGTAATCGTTTATCTAAATTTAGTGTGGCGATGCGACATTCTTTATAATCTCATCTCTAACTACTCCACAGCCTAAGACTTCGATCCATTTCCCATGCCAAAGGATCTCTAACTCATAACTAGGGGAGGTGAACGGGAAGTAAGTGTCAATCCATCGAAATTGTAGATTAGGATTCTAGAATATCGACTTCATCACACTCTCCATCGTGGCTTTCAAATGCACCGACACCATGTGTTAAAATTTTGGATCATGTACTGATTATCTAGGATTTTCTACTTAATTGCATGATGCAGTCTCTAAATCCACGTTTTATATACATTACAGGGCCCGAGTTACATCTTGCACTGATTTAAATAATCTCACTCCTTCCATCTGGTGGAATACAGGATAATGAACGGAATCAATCTCATCTCGTCTGTAGACATCAGCAGCCGCCAAGAATCCGTCATAAGATCCTGACATGATGCACTCAGATATAAGCTCAGACTAGTGAGCTGAGGTATGAGTTCTCAGTAGATACTTTTCATTCACGTAATAAGTATCAGACTTGGATCGCGATACATGATCTGTGGGGACTAGAAGTTGATCAAAGTTTTATACGGCACTGACTACAGGATCCAATTCGTCTCGAATCGCGTATTTACTACATGTATCTGAACTTATGAGAGCATTCTGAATCCTTTTTTTAACAACTTAGAGAGGATGATCCAAAGAGTTGTGCAATTTAATAGGACGCTAAGCTTTGATCAATATAGAGCTTGGAAGGTTGGTCCAATCATCACACGCGTATTGTTTACCGCATATCTAAAGCATTCGAAGACCATTCAATGACTCTTGATTACTGCTCTTAGCCGTGGCAAAAGCGTTCTATGCGCGTCTTGCAATTTTAAGCATCCCTCTCTATCTATCTTTCAATGTATTAAACCAGTGATATAAGTTTTACCAATTTGGTCGTTGGGTGGGCCAAGGGTTGATCGTTGATTGGCGAAAGTTTTTAAAATTTCAATCGTCATTTCTTAATAAAGTCTTGCTGTATTTTAAATCAGGGAAGCGAATATTCTAATTGAGATGCTACGTAGTGTATAATTATCTAAATAGATTGCAAAATCTGGAAGCTACAGATTATAAATGAGCAGATTCATGTCTGCCACTACTAGCAGTGGTAGCGATCAGTAATCCAGTGCCGCAGGGAATGCCAATCAAGCTGCCGATGCTGCTGCTGCTCCTGCGTAAAATGAGGACCAAATCACGTAATTAAATGGCAAAATCACAGAGCTAGAGAAGGCTGTCAAAGAGAATAGAGACAACTTTCTGAGAGCACTGGCTGATGCTGAGAATCTGCGTGAGAGAACGCGTCGTGAGAAGGAGCATGCGCATTAGTTGGCTATAAAGTCATTTGCCAAGGATCTTTTATCCATTCCGGATATTCTTGAAATGGCTCTAAAATCCGTCCCTGAATAGTAGTTGGATAAGGATGGAAAGTGTACGGAGGATACCAAAAAGCATCTTCTCAGTCTTCATGAAGGCTTGAAGATGACTCTGCATGAGATGTTCCATGTATTTAAGAGAAATGGATTGGAGTAATATTCACCTGTGGTTGGTGATAAATTCGATCCTAATGTTCATCAGGCAATGTTCTAGGTGCCTCCTAATGAATAGCACAAGGATCCGGGATCGGTGTTCACTGTGACTATGAAGGGATACAAACTACATGGCATTGTTCTACGTGCCGCTCAAGTTGGAGTCATATAGTCTGATAATTGAAAATAATAATAGATAGACGTTGATTAGTTTAAAAATTCATTTTATTGCAAATAATATTTAGCAGTACAAATTGTATATAAGGTACATAAGCAATAGAAAACAACACACTCCTTGATGAGTAGAGTAAGACAATCAATCACCCAAGCTTGATAAGACCAAGATGACGTAGAACTCTCACCTTCTTCTCTCGCTTCTTCAAACTCTGTACTGAGCCGTCATTCGCCACCTTCTTCAATGGCTTGAAGTTATGGTGCTCAATGATGATGTCCGTTGACTGTGGGCCGAGGTCTTTATCATCAACTTCGCTGACATTGGTGGCGCTAACAGACTTGCTCTTAATTTTGTAAAGTTCGGCAGGTGGTTTAAACGGTTCTCCGTGGATCATCTCCCCATCAGCATTATACACTTTGATATCGCCAGCATCTGGTCCTTCTCCCCATCCATCTGGAACGATCTTAGTCTTTGGTATTTGCGATTGTACCTCTAGCGGTGCAACTTCATTCCCTTGACCACTTTCACCAATAAAGCCAAGTACATCTTGAACAGCCTTCATGAAAATCTTCGCCCTACTCTTTTTGCTACGCTCTCGCCAATTAGGGTGCAGAGTCAGTAAAGGAGTAATACACTCTGTTGGCACGTAGCAGTATTCATTGGTGCCAAAGAAGTGTACAAGTGAATAGGCATCACGTCTCTCATACTCTTTCAACTAATCAAATTGATTGATATCCACCAACCAAGCCGGCCAGTGATCAAATTTCTTGTTCACCACCCAGACTGGCATCTCAGACTAAAGAGGTGGATTGAGCTCTGGCTCATTGCCTGTGTAGACGACGCGTTTTGCTTTTTTGGATGCTGCACCGCCGCTCGAAGCTTTTCTCTTACTTGATCCGCGCGCAGGCTGTTGTAATGGCGGCTGCTACTACTATGGCTGAGCCAAATTCATATTCATGAGAAGCGCGCCTGGATTATAGCCTTGCTGAAGCATTTAGTACATTAGTATATTCATATCATATGGATAATTGGGAGCGAAGGGAATTTGAGGAGCTCCAGGCACAGAGGGAACACCATTCAGGCCAGGAATGACAACGTTTGGATCAATCACATTAGCGGTCTGCATATTAACTCCACTTGCACTCTGCGAGGACATTACAGCCTGAGGGGATACAGATGGGAACGGTACACTGCCAGCCAAGAGTTATTGCGCCATATTCTGCATTAGTTACTCCGGCAACACATCGGTACTAGTTATCGCTGCAGCAGCCTAACCCTATTACTCAGCCGGCAGCTTCTGGTCGTTCCCTTTGGCATTGTCGTTGTCCATTGTGAGTTGTGTGTGCGCGTGTGGGTTTTCTCGCGATATCTTTTTTTTTCGTGCGAGAAAGGAAAAAACTATGCGCAACGAAACTGCGCGCTACTCTTGCCGTGAATATTTTCCTTTTAAGCAATTCTTATGACGTTTCCTGTCTGTGCGTGATACATTGCGTCTTCAAATATCTCATCTCAAATTCCACTGTTTCTATGTCAAATTTAATATCATTGTTTTATACGCTGTTTTATTATTTTGACCAAGTGAGCTTTAGTCTTTGATTCATTCAATTCAATGCACGACCCCCATTTTGCAATCGCTTTATCGTGAAACTGCAGCTTTTTATCGTTTTCATCATCATCATCATCATTATTAAGAGAAGCGCGCTGAATTTAATATAAGTTATGTAGCCGACGTTAGTGCGCCATAGTTAGTAATTACCAGCTACCTTGTTATAGTTTTTCAACGTATGGAAGCCTAGAACGCCTGGATTGAGACATAAACGATTAGTTAAGACGGATGATTTATATTAGGGAGCGCCTATCCCATCGCTGTTGACTAAATTGCACAAGACTGGTGGTCGATGTAGAGATACTGGACGGATAACTGCGCGTCATAGAGGTGGTGGAGAGAAGCATTCATATCGCCTGATGGATTGGGATAGATCTAATGAAGGTGCGCATGAGGTGATGCGCGTCGAAGTCGATCCTAATAGATCTGCGCGTATCGCATTGTTAAAGCACCTGGAGAGTAATATGTTGAGTTACATCGTCGCTCCAAAGGGCGTCATTCCTGGTCAAGTGTTGCATAATGGAGAAAGCGTTGCACCTGATATTGGTAATTGTCTGCCGCTATCAGCCATACCTCCAGGTACTCTGATTCACAATATCGGACTCAAGAACGGTGAAGCAGGTAAGATTGCGCGCTCTGCTGGTACTTATGCTCAATTGCTAAGAACGGGTTAGAAAGGTTTGGCATAGATTAAAATGTGTTCAGGTGAAATTCGGTTTATCCCTGTTGGAGCGAAAGCTACTATTGGCACAGTATCTAATCCATTCCATAAGCTGGAGATCCTGGGAACTGCAGGTGCGAATAGACGACGCGGTAAAAGGCCAAGTGTTAGAGGTGTTGCACAGAATCCTGTCGATCATCCGATGGGAGGTCGCGGTAGAGGTCGTGGTATGCCATCCACGTCACCATGGGGCAAGATTACTAAGGGTGTCTTCACCGTGAAGAAGCACTTGAACCCAATGATAATCAAAGCGCGTCCTACTGTGAACGCTCGTAAGAAGTAGCCAGTAAAGAAGACTGGAATATTTGCACTAAGTAATCAGAGTATTATAGTTCCGGATCTGGAAGCGCCATCCCAAAAGTAAGAATGAACAATGTGAAGATTATTTGACATAGAGTTATTGCGCTTACTTTTTATTTAGTCAGCTTGAATATGGTGCCATTTACCTTGGAATCGAACTTACGTGTTAATCAGGAATTATTATTACGTTAAGTATGATAGACACAATGCAAGACAGCAAAATCTATAACTTTCATTTCTTACAGAATCTATCATTATTATCTCCAAGCTAATGTCTGCTAGGTTCAATTCTCAACTCTACAATAAACTCGAATACATCAACGATATAGGCGTTAAGCGATACATGTTGTGGGTACAGACTTACCTAATCTATTTGTCTATTAATTTAAAGTAGCTTTCGCAACATTATGCTCTAATAAAGAACTGACACCTTCAGCGAACGCGAGCTTCTACAAGTAACAATAATGTATGATGAATATTCCGATAGCTTTATAGATTAGATTACTTTTTCGGTGGTCTTGTACTTTTAGCACTCTGCTCTAAACTCTTGCCTAAATTCTACACTTTGACACAAAATCATGATATGCATGATAAATTACGATATCATACTCTGTTTGGCCTAGCTATCACCTTTAAACGCCATCAATGAAGCCTTCAAGACACGCCTATACGCATTTGATAAACTCATTTTCTCTCTTACGTATTTTCCTGCTGAGAAAACAATGGCGAAGAGATCTCGCTCTTTTGATAAAAACACGATCAGAACTGAACACTTAAAAAAGTTGCACTCTTTAGAATGTAGAAAATTGTATCCAGAACAAACGCTGCTTATATTCTGTCGAAGAGATTCTAATCCTCTGCGCTGCCAAAGACTTTGAAGAAATTTTGGAAAAAGGTTGAAGTGGATGAGTTATCATCGCTGGGACGTGATCAACTTTAGAAGGCGGTCGTTCTGCGTCCTTAGGCTACGAATAACTACGTGATACGGTTAGATTCGCGTCCTCTGAGAACGCCTGATAGTCAAATAATTGTGGCTCCATCACGCGTTCTGGCAGAGATTGTGGCACATGAGTGGGATGCGTAAGATGAAGATCACTTGAAATCATCAAGTTTGATGGCGACTTCTCTGTTGACGCGCGCCATTGAATTTCAAACTGACGCGAATGTCCGAAGTTAGACTTTGAAGTTTTTGTAGAGATATATTGATACAGATTCGATTCTATATCAGCAGGACACTTCAACATAGATTATAGAGCTGTAAGAGTAATTGTGGCTACCTATCATTGATACTGTGCAAGAGTAGTTGAAGATCAATCTGAAAACCACAAATGGTTTGTCTTCAATCACACAAGATCGCCATGCAATTCAGCGCTTATTAACTATAGTTGATTAGTATGACGCGTTGAAGCTGGCATCATTTGAAAAGGCTGTTATGAATTCCAAGTCCTGGCTTATTGCTATGGCTTTGAGTGACCTTGATTTAAGTGTAGAGAAGGCAGTACAGGCCGCACGACTAGAGACTATCCATCAGACGATGATGTGGGGTGAGGTTGAAGACACTCATGACGTTGAAATTGAAGATTTGACCAGGACTCTTGGACTCTGCAAGTTACATGAACTCTAATGATTAATATAATATCAATCATTTATTTAAATTCAAAAACTAATCTCTGGCCATAATTAAATGAGATATTCATCGTCTATTACTAACACTTCTACTTCCCATCGCAACATCTCTAGTGTGAGAATCTATACCCAAATCCAAATCATTAAGACATGTTTGACATGCATTACGCGCTCTTGCACATTTCTAACAGATGGCTGTCACTTTATATCGCAAATTTCTACCAGGGCTCCACTTGAATACGGTGAACGGGGTGTTGCACATCTTGCACTACGCTCCATACTCTACCTTATTCATTCTCATATGCGGATTTTCACCGAGACATCGTTCGCAAGCAATTGGAAAATCCTACATAATACTCAGCTTATTTATTAATAATGAAATCATTCAAGTATTATATAATGCATTCTTACCGCCTTTTCCCATGTGATATCCATTCGATCCACAATAAAAGCAAAGTTTCGTTTAACGGAAGAGAAAGAGAGAATTTTAACGCGTCAGTCTATTCCCGGCTTTCAATTACCGGATATGGGCACAGGATGAATATACACGCAAACAGCATTACGATATATAGAGTAATGGTACAATATTATTTACAATGCCTTCATTTGTGAGTTGTGTACCATTGTAATTATGTGCGAGATTATAAGTGGAAAGTACATTGATCAAATGCACTGCTTCATGTCTTTTGTTTAATGGCCTGAATTAACAATTTGATGGACGCTACACATTCTTCAGTAATCACGACAAACAAATATATAGGCATTCAGATGAAAGTCATACCTAGAGAGTTTTGCAGTATGTTAGACTGAACATTCTACTGAATCTCGTGCATTGCATCTTTAAGGACGACATACAGCAAATCAGTTGCACTCACAGCCAGTCGGTGAGGAGGTAAGAAGGTCTCGGTATTCTTCAGACACGTAATAAATAGCGCCGGATTGAGCCGATATACATCACCAAGTAGATGGAGAGATTACTCTAGAAAAATGCCAGGCTTTTCATTGGTATTATAAAAGTTTTTAAATGTAACTTTGACATACGGTAATAACACCTGAAGGCACTACACGGACATGTTCACATGCGACAACAGATAATAACATGCTAAATACTTACCTCCTGACAAAAATTTTGAAGCAACTATTCATCTTTGTAATTAGAGCTCAACATCTACCGATATAAATTGATAAGTCTTTAGACATTTTACTCTCTAGGAACGGAGAAAATGTCATTGCGGATAGGAGAGGGACTCGCAGTATCATACATTCCTTTTTGTATCAACTTGAGTCTATCAGGCACGCTAAAATACACATGAATCCGTGCATCATCAGTACAAGTGATTGTCAATAACTAAAGCACATCTGCAAAGTATTGAGAAGCATTCAACATCAAACTCAAGACCTCAGACGAGAACAGCTCTGGATACTTTCTTACCACTGCAATGGTTGAAATAACTACTCCAGGCATTAGAGAAGAATCCAACACTTGAACACATTTATTAACAAAAGTGCGAGCATCTTCAACCATTATTAAATCACAGTTATCGATAATTACGCGGTTTACAGCATCAAAGACATCTTAACGTTGAGTCGTTTAAGCCAGCTACAAAATTTCCAGGAGTTGAGGTAGCAGCACGCACATCTTTGGTTTTTGCTTAATCAATTACGAGACCAGATCCTCAGGTAATTAATTATTGGGAAACTTTGCTATCAAAGCCAATAATATGTCCACATGGTGATCTATTCTACGTTTGATCTTAAACTTTCTAGCTGAGTGACCACTTGAAACAGTCGACGCGTTTGTATTCACTGACACGTCCCGAGTAGACTTTTAACGTATGGCTTACTATTTATCAGGTTATACAGCAGAGTTTACAGGAGCCATTTGAAACTATTTCTCACTCATAAGAAAGGCAATCTGAGTTTTCAGTTGTTAAATCTCCGTCTCATATAATGACTAGTTTTACTTGGATTCTAGCTCAATCTTCCTCTGATCACCATCCATCTGCTTCTTCAATTTCTCCAATTCACCTTCCGTGCTCTTTAGTCTCTCCCTCAGAATACTAATTTCCCCATCTTTTTACATGATTATTTCATTCTCAGGCAAAGGATTACTTAACTTATCACCAACTACTTTACGGGATTATAATTGAGCTTCTTCCGATGGTTGTTTATCAGACTGTTGACAACTTGATTGAACAGAGTGAATGTCATGAATTTTAAGAGCTTCAGTGAATCGAACAGAAATGTTAGCAAACTGCTAATTACTTTATATATTTTCCTTCTGTGGCTATTGAGACGCACTCACAGAGTCAATCACATCCAGAGACTACTGCAGCAGTTGATCAAACTCTTCAAAGCTCTAATTATGGTCCATAATTGGACTTGAAGATTCAAGACGCGTTTAATCGAAACAGAAAATGAAACGAGAGTAACGCATTTGCGGCAAGTTATAAAGTCATATATTTTGGTGTAATAATTCAATAATCTTGGCATATTATGGATGCTAGTTTATAAATTTATGGCGAATGAGAAAGTCAATGACTATCAAGCCAGCCTCAGGTGTGAACTATTCCAAACGATTAACCACGTCTTGTATAGACCATAGGTAAATCTCAGACACTTCGCCGTCATTAGGCACTGGTTAGAAGGCATCACCATTCTTACTACCAATGGATAGATCAATGTCAAATATCACCTCCGTCTCACGGATAATTCCGCCCTCTGAATGGTCTTTTACAAAAGATACAGAGCCAACTTATTTGCATTGACGCGCAACTTCAGGTGGCATTGAAACTTCTTCCCATGCTTCTTTGACGATATTATCGAAATCTCTCATCAAGTACGAACGGCCTCCACCTACCAAGTTATCAAGCATCCCTGGATATTATGATTTTATTTATGATCGTTTACAGACATACATCTTCATCTCACCAGAATTCGCGTCGATCACGTATCCATTGAGATGATTACCATACTGTCTGATACCAAGCAATTTTGAGAATGCACGCTCAACGACACATACAGCTTCTTCCGATCCTACTTCACCGCAAACAGGATAAAGTTCGTATCGCAACTTGACTTTAATCAACTAAGAATGATACAGTTTAAGCATCGCATCTTACAAAGCTACAGACCGCTAATGGAAGGTACTATAGCGCGGATTTAACAGCAGTCGCTTATTCTAATCACCCATTATGAACGTGTCTTTGCATTAGTTAATCACCAGTTTTACAAAGTCTGGTTTCATATAGCCCACAAGGACATCTTCAATGTACCAAGGAATCGCGTATTGAGAGCCCAATTTATTCAGTTGATCAAGACCAGAATTAGCAGAGTTTATAAAATCAACAAAATCTACGTGCTCGAACATCATCTATTAACTATGTTTGCATTGGTTGGAATTGATGATAAAGCGCGATCTTCAAGCTCTTTCTTTCTCTCACGATTCACTCGGGCTACCATACAGCATATAACGACCACTTCTTATTTACTTAGTATGAGCACTCAGGGAATATAGACTTTGTTGGAGGCTGAGCGTGAAGCATCCAAGGTTGTAACTAAAGCGAGATAATGTAATTTTACATCTGTTGAAGCATACGTATGAGAACAATTTATCTGAGTCCGTCGAATATGTAGACAGAGTTTAGAAATTGAAAGATGCAAAGAGTGACGCTGTTAAAGAGGTTGAGGCTTTGAAGGCATAGAAAGAGAAAGAGTATTAAGATTTTCTGGCAAATGTAATATTTAGTTTGTCTAATATCTATTAGCTTGAGCATTATTTTTAGAATGGTGTAGTTGAATGTCAGTGATGATTCTGCAAAACTTAATCAACTGTTGGAATAGAAATTGGAAGAGATCAAAACTTAAACTGCACAACACAAGGAGGAGGTGATTTAGAAACTGCTTGACGCTGTATTGCGCATTGAGCCTCAAGTACACCCTAATGCTCAATTGCGTAAATGAAATTAGTATGTGTTATGAGTAAATAGTAATAGTGCCAAGCTTAGTCTTGCTTTGACGGTGTGTTAAGACAGTCGCTGCAACACACTCTTTCTCTCTTTCTCCATATTTTATGACAACAACATCATCATTATATACAAAATTATGTAAAGCCAAGACATTCGGAGGCTTCCAGCATCTTGAACAGTTGATGTAACTTCAGGATTTCTGTATTCGATCGATGATATCTACGGCGTATGGAATGAGGACTTGAGGTCGCACGCAATTACACGCGGCGATTTGATTGGAAGTGAAACGTTTCACCTTCTGTGATTGGAAAGCAATAGGATGAACTAATTTTGAGTTCATCTTTTATATCTCAAAATCAATCTATTTTCTCTTTGTTCATATCACTTTGACTTTCCCAACTATTTGACTGAGAGTGTAAGTATTACAGTATAGTCAGCAATTGCAATTTGAATATATTATTCGTGCGTGTGTAGTTATATATCAATCTAAGTTAATTTATCAAGACACGTCAGTTGTAACAAAAAGGTAAGCTGTCACTGATTTTCTGAATTTCTAATCTCATTCAATAATCATCATCTTAATTTTGTAAGGGTATTTAGATCTAATATAATAAACATGTAAGAGGATTCTGTATAAATTCAACGTGCTCAAGACGCTGCGGCCAAGGACGAGAATCATGCTGCCAAAATTGCATCCGGTGAAGGTAAACGCGATGATAAGCTGGAGCCTGGTGAGTTGGTGGGTGAGAGTGAGAAAGTCAAAGAAACCAATGGTAAGACGCCTGCACTTACTCTAATGACCACTCCTGATAAGCCTATGGTAAAGCCGATGAACGTGAGACGCCTGAGTGAAGAATGGCGCATTGTCGGTGGGTAGAGACGCGCGAGTGCCACAGCGGCCTCTCCTTCTACTGTGGCTGGCGCGTATTTTGCGTAAAATCATCTGTCTGCTATCAATGAACACGTAGTGGCAGAAAACGCAATTAACTCTCCGTATACGCCAAGCTTGCAAAGTGCTAATGGACAAACTCCAGTGTTTGAACTCTATGGTGGTCGCATGCATGGTCAGCGTAGCTTCAGCTTCTCATCTGGCTCCAGTGCTGATGATATGAAGATGCTCAATGCTCCTCCTGGTATCAAGGGTGATCCAGCACCTTCACCTTGGGCTAGGCGCGCATCCGCTGGGTTTAATTATCCAAATGGTGAGATGTCCCCAGATGTACAAATGATGATGATGTAAAATCCGTTTGTAGCTGTGCCAAATCCACAGCACCGCTTCTTGTATCAGCCGTTGCTTGATGAAGCTTAGCGTCAGTAGCTGTTGCATCGCCGTGTGTCGACCTACAACGGGCCGAACAACTATCTCAAGAACAAGATTCCTCAGGAGAATGTGCACAATGTTGCCGATAAGTATTTCAATCAAGATCCGTCTCTTCATTAGCGCCGCCATTCTATTGCGACTGCCATGGTCCAGTAGTCTAATGGCAAGACATCTCCTGAACACCCTCGCTCAAGTGATGACTCCTCGATTCCGGAAAATTTTGTCAAGGAGTATGGCAACCTGTTGGATGATAGTACAACGCCAGCTGTGCCAATGTTTGCTGCGCCTATGCCAAATTTGTCTCTATCTGGATTCTACGTGATTGAGTTCAAGGCTGGTCGCACTGAAATGTTCTACTCTGACCCTGCAGCCAACAGCTTCAATGTCGGTGATTTGGTCATTGTTGAGGCTGATCGTGGTTTTGATCTGGGTAAGATCTCAGAAATCAATTCCGTCGCTGAAGATGTCACTCCGGATGATGTCTCTCGTATTCTGCGTCTTGCTCGTCCCAATGAGGTAAACCAACTAATTGACAAGGCGCGTGATGAAGAGAAGGCATTAAAGGTGATAAAGGCCAAGGTGTAACAGAAGGGGTATCCTATGGAGGTGATTGACGCCGAGTATCAACACGATAAGAAGCGTCTAACATTCTACTTTGTCGCTGAAAGCCGTGTCGACTTCCGTGACTTGGTCAAGGATCTGTTTAAGATCTTCAAGACCAGAATTTGGATGTGCTCCATGGATAAGAGATGATTACTTGGTATAGCGATGCCATAAAAAATAAAAACAACTTCTGATGAATCTGCTTGAATGTAGAATAATAAAACCAAATTCATTTAGTGTTTATGCTGGCGATGATTTCATGACTCTTCGGTAATTCTTTTACCTTATTGGCACTTTTAATTAACTTGCATAGACCTGATACAGTGTCAGCTTTGATTGATGCAAAATTTAGCGCCATGAACTCATCTAGCTCTATATTCAACGACTCTGCCGCGAGGTGGAAACAAGCTACAGCTATCTATGAAGGTTGATATAGGAACATAACATCGGTAAAATACGAATCTTTAACAAACTCGATAGACTTGTCGAATAAGCGCTGTGCGGCATTACCACCTTCATCTTTTAGATCGCGTCTTAGCATTAGATATACTCCATGAAGTGCTGAGTATGGATGATTAACGTCAAGGTGGAATCGCAGTTCATTCAGCAGATCAAACTCTAACTTTTGCAGTTCATCAACATCTATTCGCGGGATGGACGCACAAAATTTATCAATAGAGATGTAATGATTCTCCACCTTAGAAGCCAAGAACACGCACGTTAACATCATTTATCGCGGATTAAATTCAAGCATGCAGTTGTACAGATAGAATCGCCGGTAGAACACGGCAGCAGTAGCTTCTACTCTAAACGGGAATTTCAGCAGAGTGCATACATCTTACAACTTGACGTGATAGAACGACGCAATTTCAATCTAATCATTAACTGTAAACCGACTTTAATCTTGCACTTAAGTTTAGCCAAGACACCTCTCAAGGCTTTTCTGCCTCAATTAAGCCAATTCTTCAACATTAAACCTCCAAAATTGATACTACGAAGTCTCTTCATATAAAAATTTCTTTGTCATCTTGCGCGTTTTTATAATTTTAAAACAATCGAAAAGTAAAAGGATTGCGGTGAAATACTCTATACAAAAGTTATGACTGTGAGGATAAGAAAAGTGGAAGAAGGTGACGTTGAAGAGCTGCATAGAATCATTAATGTTGCATATAGAATGGATCTTGGGTGGACAAGCGAGGCTTCATTGGTGTAAGATGAGAGGATTACCGTGGCTCAACTAGTGCAACTGATTAAGGAGGATCGCGACCCAATTCTTGTCGCTGAAATCCTTTCGACCGATGATGCTTCTGGTCAAGAGGATGTGCATAAACTTGTTGGATGCATCCAAGCAGAGCTGTGGTTTAATCACCCACAGTACAATCTTCCCGAAAACTCTACTCTGTTTGGCCTGTTCGCCGTGGATCCCAGCTGCTAGTCTATGGGAATCGGAAAATCCCTGTTTCATGCCATGATTGATCACGTCAAACGGCACTTTGATTAGGTGAATCTCGGCGTGATCTGGGTGCTCCATGTGCGCGAAAAGATTCTCGCATGGTACGAGAGAATGGGCTTCAAGTGGGAAGGTGAGACTAGGCCATTCGTGATGCCTGAAAAGCTTAAAATTCCCAATCTTCATTTTAAAGTTTTGACTCTCAAAATATGACACCAATGAATTTAAATTAATAAATTACTTTTTTTTTCTTGAGTAGTTCAATTCTTCCAACAATAGAGCAGCGAAGTGATTAAAAATCCAATAGAAAGAATGCCTCCGATGGGTAGTTGTACGCCTTTCAGGGACACGTCAACAAAGTCTAGGGGAGTTAAATTCTATGCAGTCTACGACACAACACTGACCAGAGAACGCGACAAAGATTTAGACGGCGAAAGGACGTTGTCACTATTACCGTGATCACTCTCTGGTTAGAACCAGTCAGGCTATTTGATAGATGTGACATTAGTCATCGCGTCGATCGAGTCGGCAATGACACCAGAGATCCAGCTGCTTGGACTAAGCCATCCTTAAAACCATCCAAGATGACCGCCATGTGCAGTTTCCACTAACAGCACATATGGATTGCAACTGGCTTCATCATAAGGAATAGATTACTTTGGACAAATAGGATCATCGCGCGCGTTGAAGCAGATTAATGGACACCGTACATACGGTAGGCGAAGTACACTAGAAGCGAGTCTATAATACTCATTCACTGAATTGTATCCGTATAGACGACGAGTGACCAGCTCATCAAACTCGCGGACGCTTTAAACTTGACTAATCTTTTTCAAATTCAATAGAGGATTGTCCTTAAATTGACCAGCATGCTTTCTAAACAGTTTATATAGATTCCTACCCATTGTATATGCATACACCTTCCGATTGAACCATGTGCTTTACAGATGAATGGAACCTGTCAGCATGTCAAAAGGATTGCCGACTGAAAACGCTGCATGTACTTTACTATAAACATGCTCCTCACCCAAATAATTCACGAGAATCTACGCGCCTAAAGAGTACCCAATCATAATGAGTTTACATTACTCATCATCCGCCTATTTGATGCCACTAATGTAATCCACAGCTGTGCGCACATCCTATGTACCTCCACCTGAAAACAGTTAGGGAGTCAGCACGGGTGATCCATTACATCCTCTGGAATGAACAATTACACAGCGATGACGCGTTCTCTTCACTAAATCAACGATATAAGGTTCATGAGATCCACCAGTCAATCCATGGAGTATCACAATCAAAAAATCATCTTTATCTGTGGAATTCATTCTCTTGGGATACCAATCCAGAGCTAACTGTCCATCATCGCCAGCATCGATAAGTTCTCGCTCATACTTGACTTTCTATTTGGGCTTGGTCATAGCGATATATATAGTTTGTAAATGCCCATTAAATAACCACCAAGTTGGCTTGAATACTCTAAGCGATGGAACTCTATTGATCAAGTAAGTCTTTAACGGAACGCCATTGAGTCGAATGGGATCGTGATGACAAAAGAATCGATTGAGTCCCTGTTAGAATGTACCAAACGCCAATAAGACGACATATAACACGGCAATAGTTACAGAGATGGGCAGCATCCATTTCGCTACTTACGGCGGCATCACCAGGCCAGCAGATTAATCTCTAAAGTAGCGCAAATCAAAATTCATATCCAGATAGTCCAAGATTGACGAGCAACCATCACTGAAACATAGAACCATTTTAATTTTACAATAAATTCAAAAAAGCTCTATGGACGCAGAAAAGATCAGCAAAAGTATTTAAAAATTAATCACAGAGAGAGGAATGGATGAATGCGCGCAGGATGATCAAAGGAGGGATGGTGTCTGACATAATCATCATCCATCAGGTGAGAAGTGATCAGGAGTTGAAACGACGCGTCTTAAATCTCAGTCTGAGCCGCGCGAGAACAAACGACCAGCGAGAAGAATTCAACCGAAAGTTAACCGAAAATTTTCTTTTAAATCAACACTCGTTGACGCGCGTCCAAACACCACGGTAAAGTAATTTAATTACCATACCATTAGAGCTTCCAGTAGAAAAATTTAATATTGTGGAAAATGTTGATTTCAAAGGAGAATAGAAAAGCTATTTACAGCACCCTATTTAGAGAAGGTGTGATGGTTGCAAAGAAAGATTACGAGGCCTCATCTCACCCAGAACTCCCAAAAGTACGTAATTTGGAGGTGATCAAGGCTCTGTAATCTCTGACCTCCCGCGGATATGTAAAGACTCAGTTCAACTGGTAGTATTATTATTACTTCTTGACCGATGAGGGTATCACCTACCTGCGTGAATATTTGCACTTGCCTGCTGAGGTTGTGCCAGCTACATTTAAGAGAACTGCTGTCGGTGGAATTCGCGGTGAGCAGCGTCAACGCGGTGAGGGTGGTAGAAGATTTGGCGGTGAAGGTGGACGTGATGGTGGCTACAGGCGCCGCTCTGAATTTGAGAAGAAGGAATCTGCTCCTGGTTCATTCAGACCTGAATTTAGATGAGTGTTGTATCTCTCACGCGTCTAATCACTATAATTATTATAATGATTTGACTTTTAATATAAATTTCATCCTTATGTCACTCTGTTTTGTTATATGTTATTAGTTTTCGACACTTTTGTTTTATAGATCAATTTAGTCTTTTACGATATCTTTCTAAAGTCAATATAGTATCAATATATAGTGTGATAAAATGATTCGCATGGCCAAGCGGTATGCGAGCTTTGTGGTACAAAATTTGGCTCGCGGTATTTAGTAATAGGATAGAGCCTCCCTTGCTAGAGGTATAACGCTAGTGGAGTCTTCTCTTGCTGAGCATAGAGTTCAAGCTCAATAGCTTCTCCAATAGCTGCAGGAGTTCAAGCCAGATTTATCATCGTAATAGTTGCGACCATCATTTAGAATTGGGCTAAGTGGCAGTCCAGGTGTGGGCAAGTCTTCATTCATTGAAACATTTGGAATGCAATTGATTAGCAAAGGCCATAAAGTTGCGGTGCTTGCTGTTGATCCCTCCAGTTCTCAGACGGGCGGATCCATTCTGGGAGATAAGACGCGAATGATGGAGCTATCCAAACATCCAAATGCGTACGTTAGACCATCGCCAACTCAAGGTAATCTGGGTGGAGTGGCGCGAAGTACTGCAGAGGCTATGCTACTGTGTGAGGCATCTGGCTATGATGTCGTAATTGTTGAAACTGTCGGTGTTGGCTAAAGCGAAACCTTGGTGGCGGACATGGTGGATATGTTCACACTTCTTGTTAGTCCAAGCGGTGGTGATGAACTACAAGGCATAAAGAAAGGTATTGTGGAAATCGCTGATTTAATTGTTGTCAATAAAGCTGATGGGGATCTAATGTCGGCCGCGATGATGACGCAGATTGAGTACGTGAGTGCTTTGAAACTTTTGAAGGCTAAGCAGTTGGGAACTTTTTCTGGTAATATATGGCGCGTCCCGGTGCGTAGAGCCTCCGCTAAAGAAAACACAGGCTTAGACAAGGTGTGGGAGGAGATGTTGAGGTATCGCGAAATGTTACTGAAAGACAATTATCTGGACATGAAGCGCAGTTAGCAGAGAAAGAAGTGGATGTGGCGTATTATCACAGATTCCATCTTATACAAGCTCAAGTATGGGTAATAGCTGCGTCCACTGGTTATCACACTTGAGAAACAGGTTATTGATGGTTCTATAACACCAAGTCAGGCGGCCAGCGAGATACTTGAAGCATTTCTAAGTAAAGACTCTAATCAGTGATGAATAAAAATAAAAGTCCTTTGTGGAAAGTTGCTTTTCAATTTTTAACAGATACGAAAAGAGAAAAATGTTAAAATCGTATCACTAGCTTGGACAGTTGTTAGTACACGGGCCTTAGCAATTGGCTGTATTTGATGTAAAGTAAGTCGTCAAATTATTAATACTTTTGAACTGCTTTGTATAATTGATAGAACTTTGAGTATTATATATTCAGCTGAGGTGGACGCGTCAGTCGCAGCGGTGTCCAACGATAAAGATAATCAAGTTATCGCGTATTGTGGATTAAATAAAGTGCTCAGACTTCAAAGCTTGTCCAACAATGAATTGATTAAAGAAACGTAATTTATAATTCTAACATCTAGTTTGATAATTAAAATGCGAGGCAATTCAGTGTAGAGATGTACCTAAGAAGCTAATCAACTTGATTTTTACTGCTGATGATGACAAGCTGCTGATGGGCGATAAGTTTGGCGACGTGTACAGGTATGATTTATATTAAGTCTACTTATAAATTATACAAATGTGACCTCGTATTAATGTAGTCTATCTGTAAAAGACCCGGATGCAAAGTTGGAACTTGTGCTAGGACATGTGTCTCTGTTGACAGACATCCTATTGTCCAGGGATGAAAAGTATCTACTCACTGCTGATAGAGATAAAAAGATTCGCGTTTCCTCTTACCCGGACTGCTATAATATTCATGGGTTCTGCTTGTCTCATACCGCGTACGTTCGCTGTATGGTGTAGATTCCAGAGTAGAAATTACTGATATCTGCTGGTGGAGATGGGCGATTGATTTTATGGGACTATGTGAAGTGCCAGGTGTTATGCGATATTCCATTGTTTGAAGACAACGATAGCTTCTTGCATATTCGCTAGATCTTGCTATCACTTGACTCGAAATTCTGTCTTGTTGTGTACAATGATAGCGCTGTCATTAATGTTTACCAAGTTGATGTAAGCGGATAGCAGCTGTCTTTTCATCAGCAAATATAACTGAATGGCAAAGTTGTATCACTTGATTCTCTGCACGATAATGCGTTCATAGCTTCACTGGATGCTGAACCTTATATGGTCACACTTCAAAGCGATGAAGACTAAAAATTCAGCGTCTCAGATTAACAGTTATATAATTAATTAAAGGACGCGATCAAGTTCAATGTTTAAGCTATGAGTAATCCATTTGATATGACATTGTACCTTTGTGGTATTGATGACCGCAAGCAGGTCGAATAGCAGGCTGAGAGAGACAGAACGTACAAGAAGATGAAAAATTAAAAATGAAGTAATGTAAGGTTAGATTATGCTAAAATATATATTAACACCTAATTCACATACAAGTCTCAAACTTACCACCGCAGTTGATGCACTTGGGAAATAATCCATCTTGTGCACTATCCCAATTTTCAACATCGATATACTCCACCTGCTTATCAATATCGATAAACTAGGAGCATTTCGCTTTGCATCGCACACATTGTAATGTCTTAAAAGGATCTACCAGCACTTCGCCAGTTCTCTAACACAAGGACCAGTAGTGAGATTTAACATCTTCGCCAGCATCAGAATCTACACATTTTACCCAATAATCACTTCCCTCGACTGCGACCAATGATCGTCCACAGACTGCGCAATCACCAAACTCAGCTTCAACACTTTAATTTGATACATTGTATGCGTGAGCACTTTCAGGAATAATTGGTGTATCTTATTAGCTTTCCAGATTAACGACAAGCAAACACGTCTCCCTCTAATATTCAGGTGTAGAATTAAAATCCTTTAGATTCACCGGTCGAAAAGATATAACCATCTGCTATCGCAAATGGGATAATAATGCAAGACCTCTGAATTTTGGCGTAAATCCACCCCGCAAACTAATTGGCCGGCCTATGTCCATTTAGTCATCAGTAGATGAGGCTTGAAATTACAAGACATCTTCATACGACGCGTTAAAAGTGACATTATCGTTAGACATAGACATCTAAACAGCACAGTGAAGTTACTAAGTCTTCTCCTAATCCACTGATATCACATTATCCTCGTCAATAAAGAAGCTTAGTAAACAGCCGTCTTCAGTGCACAGCGTGAATTAGCGATGACCATTAGTACAAAGCCCAGTCACTAAATGCTTAGATGCAATATTAAATTCGGATACCAATTAACCATTTAACGCAAACAACTTAACATGACCTGCATACGCAAGTAATACAAACTATTCATCAATAAATCTCGCGATCCGAGGAGTGGAATATTTTTATGACAGCAGAGTACACTGTTCCACTATTGACCATTACTCGTTTGGTGAAATTACCAGTAACTATGTGGTACCCAACTTGCTAGTGAGACAAACATATAGTTAATCTTGTATAGTTGCACACTCCATAGATTACATTAGCTGAGCCAGATCTAAATTTTTAACAATCGTCAGCTTCAGATTAAACGGATCGTATCGCCAAATGGTCAAATTTGACCGCATCTCTCTATCGCTACTGTTAAGTCCATGAGACAAGGTAAGAATATAGACACCGCCATTAACAAGAATCCAATGGCAATCTACAATATCAGCACCAGATTTATCATGCATGGTCTGCGTATTCAGAATTTAATTCAAGCATAAAGCAACCTCATACTTTGACTAATGACGCGTCAGTAAGAGAAAACACTCGCCATAAGCATTCAATGTCAGGAGTGAACAGCCATGCAGAAGGTGGCTTTAATCAGGACCAAATGTAACCTTCTTGATCCAATTCTATCTGAATGACTTGGAAGAAAATCGCTAATATTTAGAATGGTGTTATTACTACTTACACTCATTAACTGGAATTTTCAGAGATTAAAGCAGAAGATTCTCATTATCACTATTCGCCAGTAATATCTAGTCATCCATGGCCACTGCAATCTGCCCATCAGAAGACTGCTACACCGCATCAATCGCCTAGATATCGCCTTTTATTCTAGATCTATACATAATTGTAGATAAATACCAGAATAGTGGTCTAATTGCATAAATGAAAATCTACAAAAATACAACCAAAATTCCAATTGGAACAATTCGCTAAAGTGCTCTCCTGAAATTTCTCTCTTTTACTCAACGCGACAAGTTGAAAGCTGTGCGCTCTTCGCCCCTTCTCCATTCTTTCACTCAAAAGGACGTTTAGCTCTCTGCTTGAACTCTTGACTGTTTTACATTGGAAATATTCATTTTTTATCTGTATTCAAAATGTAAGCTAGCAGTAGTAATCACAATAATAATAATTTTGGTGGTAATCTCAGTGGAGGAATGTTGGTGGTCAAGGCTTATTGCCAGTCGGAGATTCGGCGTATTCCCATATTCAACAGGGACCTCACTTATGCTGAGTTGTGTATCATGTTGAGCCGGCTGTTTAAACATCATCTGAGTAAAGACTAGTCGTCTAATTATGATAATACAATTGCTGATGGTGCTAGTAATAGCAATAAAGATTAATTGAAGACTATTGAGAAACCGCCAGAGTTAGTTCTCAAGTACAAAGATGATGAGGGTGATTGGATTGAGTTGACTGATGACATGGATGTGTAGCACGCCATTCAGCTGAGTAATGTGTTCCATGTCAAGGTTTAGATTAAGCGTGCAGATAGTACGAATAACGATGATGATTATATTGACTGGGCTGAGATGAAGGATACCATAAATTAGCTGAAGGATCAAGTTGGTGAATTGGTCAAAGTGTTCTCTACCGTGTCCGAGGCATCATCGGCTTCACACAAGAACAAGTTGCCATGAGATGAGGCGGAGTAGACGGCTGCGGCTTCATCAACTAAACCGTCTGCTCCATCTATTAAGCCTCTATCTACTCGTGATATGGCTGAATTTCTTGGCTAGAATGATACGGTGGATTCTTTAACATCTCAGGACACGGTTTAGCTATAGTAATAGTAATAGTCTATGAAAGATTCCATGTAAAAGGAGGTACAAGTAAGTGAAGTTAAGCGTAATTCATTGACTAGCACAGCTGCAGCTCTGGGTGATTTAAGGGTAAATACAGCTGCAACTAGTGTAACTGGTGCTGCTGGAGTTGATGATTAAAGCAGACGTGGGGTCGTTGCTTCCTAGTCATAAATCTAATCACCTCAATCTCATTATGGCGGAAGCATGCCTCCAGGTTAACAATATCCTGTTTATCCTTCAGACTATGGTCACTAGCAATAATAGTATTAGCCTTATCAGTAGTCTTAGGCACCTTTATAAGCAGGACCAGGCAACTAGATGCGTTATTAGTAATAACAATAATATAATACTGGTTATCCGTCTCAGGTGCCTCATCAAGGGCTCTAAAATGATTACCAGAATATTGCGTAGTCGCCTCAGTAGCCTTTACAATAGCAGAATCAGCCTCAAATACCTCAATAGCAACAGCAGTATTAGCGTTAGAACTCTGTATAGAGGCAGTAGTCAATTGATCTGCCTGGAGTTTAAATCTAGAGCCTACCTCCATCGCTGTAAAGGTAGCATTAGCAATTGCAGTAGTAATCACAACATTAGCATCACGGTTATCAGAGTTAGCAAAAGTGAATATGCTCATACTCAAGCACGGAAAATAGTATTGAGACATTATGTGTAATATGAATTTATATTTCATTCATTGTGTATCTTTTAAAAGAGTTTCCATTATTTCACTCTTATTTGTAATTGCAGATAAAAGTTAGAATTATACATTCTGATAGCAGAGTGTGCTCACCTTGTCAATAGTCTTTCTAAACGGATTTCCAAACCAGGAGTTTGACACTTGTTTCACATGAAGTAACACGGTTCTATACTCTGTTAAATCTTCATTGTCCAATTGACAATACTATCGAGTCTTCAATTCAGAGTTTATCTTTTGCAGCATCGAACTTTCTGACAGAAGAGACAAATCACGTCCATTCTCTACCATCAAAACGGCTTGCATAGTGCCATCATCAATAAGAAACTTAGCTGTGCCATACGTATTAGCTAATGAGTTACTGTTAGAACGCGCACTACCCTATGAATCTTTAGAGTATACGTACAGTTCCAATGAAAACAGACGCATCAATTAACAGCATATCAATACATCATTTACATCTCTCTAGGACGCGTCATACAAAGACGTCAACTGATCAGGAATATCGAGAGCGTTAGAGTCCACCTCCTGATCTATTTGAGCGTTGTCTTTTAACATATCCATTAGATCATTGTAATCAGTACAATATTCATGGACAAGTTTAACGCGACTTAGAGGAGTACAAATCAACTTGTCTTTACGAATACTAAAGTTGTAAAATACCACCAGCTATCCCTTCTTTGACAGCGATACCAACTCCTTTACACTCTCATGAATATATTGAGGTAAACTCTGCACTTGCACAGTGTCTGAAGATTGACAATCCTTTACCACGAATTAATACTCGGCGCCGTTCAATGACTTCTGATGAATTACCAAACCGGCGAGTGAAACAATCGAATCGCGTTCTAATCGTTTCGCGTCTCTTACGGATGAAATGTCGCACCGTTTCACTTGAGATCGCATATGATCAAGTGCAGTCTTGGCTTAAACGCTCAGATAGAAGTCTTTCTCTCCAATTCGAATTGAATGAGCAACGTCATTTTCATTAAACTCTGAAACAGCCAAGACCGCGTTGTTTAACAAAACTTGATCCATTGCATGGATTTCATTAACAGAATTTACTTGTGTATTTTCAATAGCTTTCTTTACATTTTGTACGAAACTCGCTTGGATTACAGCCCCCACGTCATAGTCGCAGTTTGGTCTATACTTTAATTACAAAATTTCAACTGGGCTTGGGACCAAGTTCACTACTTCAGACTCTACTTTCACCTATAAACAATTCACCTTGTAGTACACATACACACTTCGAATGTAAATTTATTCAACAACAGCTAGAATTTATTGCTGGCCACTTGGAATTTCATCCTGATAATTGAGAGTCATTTTCAGCACTAATGACTTTCTGTATTTAAAGGGTACGGTTAAATTCAACGGGAAAATGAAACAAAGACACGCAAAGAGACATAAGGATGAAATGACGTACAGACCACTAACAAATCCTCACGAGTAAATAAACACGCATCAAAAGTTTATTGCTGTATTCAAAATTATTATTACTAGACAGTGAAGGATGAAGTAGAGGATACAGTATCTGACTCATTGTTGACCGATAGTAGATCAACACGTCCTCCCTTGACATTCTGCGTCAAATCAATAACAGATTTGTAATGCCCAGGATCAATAGTGAATTCAACCACATACTCATCACTAAAATCTTCATGAATAACGTCAGCATTGAATGATGTCAGCTTGTCTTTAACCACTTTCTTATCTTTGACAGGCACGCGTACCATTAGCCGCATCTTGGCTCTATTAATTGGCACAATGTTCTTCTCTTTGATCAGCTTTATAATTTCTATCGCCTGGACTTTTGAGCTCTTCTACGATTAGATATTATAATTGATATCATTAAAACACTTGTCGATAATTGATGTGGTATACGGCCGATTAGTGCTAGGATTAATGCTCATATTCACCACCAGATTGACAATCTCTTTTCTCAACGCGTCCAACTGATTATTCCGCTCCTGAGTGCTCACCTGCACCTCACCCTTGCGCAATATCTCCATGACAGCAGTGTTGATGTCGCGTGTGCCAAAACATTTTTCCACTTCATCCAGCGATGCAGTCTGTCCCTTGCTGACATTGGTGAAAATTGTGTGCACCTACAGCACTTCCTCCACATTAGTCTCCACGCCGTTGCGATACTCTGTCACCTTGTTGGGGATACCGGCAATCTCGAATCTCTTGCCCTTCTTCCTAAGTCTTATAACACTCACATTTGTGAGCTTTATCACGTTACTCGGCTAAAATATGGACATGTTATACGATATTCAAAGTGCAGATGTTGTAAAAATGTATCAAAAACTGCTTTCTAGAAAAATATCACTGGACACGCGTCGAGCAAAGTTGAGCTGATCGTCGCAAACAACTCTGATCCTATGACTTACTGTAAAGAGACTCCATTTTAAATCACAAAAAAGTTCATATATTCATTACTTAATCTTGTTAGATTCAGATTGTACAGAAGGTAAAAGAGGAAGCATGACACGATTCCATTGATAGTTCCAAGTCTGCTCTTCTGACTGATACTTTGCCTCTACGTTCTACCTCAACGCGCCGAGTAACTTTCTACCACTCTTCTTTGAAAATAATTCCTACAAACGCATAAAGAGTTAATAACTACAATAATCATTATGAGAAAACAACTTACTGTGAGACAATCAACGAGTTGATCGCTGGTACTGAAAAGCTTTCCAGTAACATTGTAGTCAATCAGCTCATGTATCGCCTTGTACTTGACAGAGCACACAGGGAGACCAGCACCAAACATATCAACTACTTTCATAGGCAGATCCACTCCACTACTCGAAGTATGAAGACTTATTCCTAAATCTGCAATGGATAATAATTTATGATAATCATCCATTGAAGGCAACCACGCCTGAACAATCTTTATGCGCTGTAGCTTCATCAAAGCAATCTTGGCAGCATAATATTCACGCTACGGACCTTTACCTACACACTCAAACTCGCAAAATAGTATTGCAGATCTCTTTCAAAGCATATTATATGTACAGACCATACCTGTAATAACGGCGAGAATCGGAGGAAGTGACTAAGGGTCTTTTGAAGACATTCTATCGTAAAGGACGAGTGCATCCAATAGAATTCCGAAATCCTCATCAGCAGTCCAACTGGTACTGCTTACAATAAGGCGGTAGTTTTATTGACTAATCTGATTTAATTCCGCAATACTCTAGCTGAGACTATCTATTAAGAGTCGCCGATCGTCATCAGACAACTTACGTGGTATGGAAGCAGGTTTGTCATACAGGACCATCACTTCACCTCTAACCTTGACATCATTCAAGAGAAAATCTCTCATATACTAGCTGACGCAGAGGTGAGCGTACGCGTACCTACCAAAGGTGAATTCAATCAATCGAGCCAGACGAACTGCCCAATGCTTTGGCGACAACTGCAATGCCATGATAGAGTATCCGAAATTATGCCAATCTATAATCAATTGGCATCGAGTCAGTAGACACACTAGCTGCACAACAGGCAGAGTCGGTATGGCAGGTGGAATTTAGATCAGAAGATATTGCAAACGAAATGTAGCCAGCCACAGCAATTGAGTTAAAAGTATGAAAGTCTGCAACAGAATCTTCACCGGGGCATAGGCCAAGTAGAGCAAGTTAGAGGAGCCCGCCGGAAGACTGTATGATTGTCGGAGCGATATAATTTCTATATTGTCGTCTTTACTAATAGTATCAGGGAGAGGGCTCGCTACATGGGTTATTATTATAAATGTAACAACTTGATTGAATAACCTTACATACATATCCAATCAGCTGAACTTTAAATCCACACTGCGATAGAGACTTGGCGTGGTTCATCATTCGGGGAGATCTTCCAATATCGCCAAGTACCAATACTCCAACCTGTACCATAGCTAAGATTATTGCTAAACGTTACAATAATAATAGTAAGGTCAGATTTCTATGCTAGTGTAAAGAAAAAAACTAAATGAAAGTTAAGCTCTTATTTTATCGAGCGCGAAATTAATTCGAAATGATGGATTAAGATAACAGAGATGTCCCCACTAAACCGGCTATTACAGACTAGTTTAGGTAGTAGTATTAGCGCATTGAATCCCTTCCGGTGTCTAGTCAAATGAAAAATATATACAGATTAAAGCTGTTATCTGAGATGACTCAATTGTATAATTAAGCGACACTTTTAGTGGATGGTGCACTCCGATAAGGGGATTATGATATCAACGCGTTAGAAAGACACGCATAGCTACTTGAATACAGAGTTAATTCTATGCGATAATCTCTCGAGTAGTAGGGCGGTAATACTGTCGATAACTCCTAGTAAATAGTCAATGCAGCAGATGAAGAGGACCTCGTATCATCGCGACAATAAGATGATCTCGCCGGGTCAGAAAATGGATAGTCTAATTAAAATGACAGCGATCAGCATAATGCTGATGATGAGATTGTTGATGAGAGATATGTCCGATTTATCAGGTTACACAAGGTTGGTGCATCCATTACGTAATTGCAACAGCAGATCTCAGTCGAAGGCTTAGACGTGGATGAATTCAAGAAGTTGATTGGCAAGCAGTGATCCATTGATTGGCCCGCATGATTTGGCTCAGGTGTGAATTACTATATTTGTGCCACACTTGCTTTAAATACCTACTCTTATTCTCAATGATTTGATTGATTAAATTCACGATCTTAATTTTGCTTTTATACTAGTTGAATCAGTGTAAGCATCACAAGTATAACAATTAAAGCTTACAGTATAAGCATTATAACTCACGCATTTATATAAATGATATCGCGCTTTTTATTACTTTGCGTGGCTGTGCTGTTCAGTGCTTTAAATAACACGGCGGCCCTCTCTCTGGATTTGAGACAATATGAGTTGGCACTTTAATCTCTTCTCAGTGCGGCTAATGTGTCCAGCAATGCCTCATTAAATGCTTTCAATTATCACTCCATGAACAATGCTTCTAAAGTGTAAAATAGCTACATTATAAAATTGAAGGACAGTGTGGACGCGTCCATTGTGGATAAGGTCGCTGGACTTCTCTAGCTAATGGGATTGCATATCGTGCAGAGATTGACCAATGTGTTTAATGGATATTTGGTGAAAGTGAGCGTATAGTTGCCATTGGACCAGCTGAGGCGGATACCTTACATTGATTACATTGAAGAAGATTGTCGTCTCTATCATCAATAAACTCAGGAAACTAATAGATATATGTGGGGCCTAGACAGAATAGATTAATAGGATCTGCCGTTGAGTGGGCAGTTTTAATTCAGCGCCACTGGACAAGGAGTTACTGCGTATACAATTGATAGTGGTATTGACTCTGATCACCCCGAATTCAATGGCAGAGCCTCTACTGTCTACGTATCTGAATCTATAAAGTCTGAGGGTTAAACCGATTGCACCAAACACGGTTCGCATGTGGCTGGTATCATTGGTGGTACTAATGTTGGTGTGGCAAAGCTAGTAAAAATTGCTGCATTACGCGTCGTCGGTTGTGACTCTGTGACCCAGAATTCGGATGTAGTGGCTGCCTTAGACTGGATTCTGGCGAATAATAAAGGTCCGGCGGTTATCAACATTTCCTTGGGTCAAGGAGCCAATCCGGATGGCACTTATCCCGTTATTTAGTCTTTAGATGCTGCGATCAGCAGAGTTGCAAATGCTGGCTTAGCTGTTTTCGCAGCTGCGGGAAACTCCAACAACAATGCATGTACAGGCACACCGGGTAATACTCCATCTGCTTTCAAGGTCGGAGCCATCGATAATGGTGACAATAGAGCTGCCTTCTCAAACTTTGGCTCGTGTCTCAGTCTGTTTGCTCCTGGCTCAGATATTCTTTCAGTCAGTGCTTATGGGAAATATCGTGTTATGAGTGGTACTTCTCAAGCTACGCCCTTTGTGGTTGGTATGGCGGCTTTGTACTTGGAGAAGAATCCGCAGGCGTCGCCTAAATAGGTCTTAGATGCTATTGTCAAAGCCGGTGTAAAGGACAAGCTGAAGAATGTCAGGAATTCCCCCAATGTCCTTTTGCAGTAAATGTTTGCTGATGGTGAATCGGCACAGAATTTGGTAAATCTGGCTGATCCAAATTCTCTGGTTCCTCAGCATGGGAATCCTAATAATATCATGACTTACGTGTTGTATGCATTGCTTGGTATTGGAAGTGTGTTCTTTCTTGCCATGCTGTGTATCTGCTTTCAGAAGTATAAGACCAACAATCAATAGAAAGCTGATAAGAGTTTCAAGGTTATGTCTATGGCTCCGCCTCAGTAGCCGAACATGCAGCAACTACCGTATCCTGGTAATTTCGCTGGGAATGATTCTCCTGCAGCCTACTCACCATATGGATCAAGACAAGCTCTGCTTCCGTAGGGCATGAACTACCAGCCGTAGCAACAGTAGCCATTTGGATACCAATAGTCGCCTCCGTAGTAATTCTATCCACAGCAAGCCGCACTCGCGTATTATAAAGACTCTCCGTTGCCAGATACTCCTCAAGCAACTCCGAAGCCTCTGAGATTGATGAAGCCATAAAAGCGAAAGATTGTGCACTCATTCATTGCTGCAGACAGGAAAAAGTCGCGAGCTGAAGACAATGCTGAGGATGATAACGAGTTTTTGATGCCGCAGCGCTTGAATCCATACCAGATGCCTCAATGGAATCGCGCCAACGTTCATAATAGTAATGATAACCTCAATCATCCAAGACCGATGCGGCAAGTTGTAATTCCCTTGAGATCAATTACGCCGCCGCCGATTTAAACTCCTCGTCTGTATGATGAAGATCATCTGAGGCACAAGTACGCTCAAGATGACACACTGATGACTACTGATGTTGCTTTTAGAACTCTCTTGCCACCATCTCCTCTCAAAAAAGTGAAACAATGATGATGATGATACGATGCTAATTCTATGAAAAACAACCGTTTTATTATTTTACCCCTGATTTCCAACTACACCGTCCTCTCTCTCTCGCTCTCGCTCACTTCACTTTATTCCTCAAAAAAATTGTCGAGTCGTCGTTTCGGCTCGGTGAAATTTCAGGGGACGCGTAAGAAGCGCGCGATTTTCGTTTTTCTTCTTTTCTTCCTCAAAAAAATATTAAAATTCGTGTTTCACGAGATTTTTTATTCTACTCCTGCTTGACTTGATGGTAAGGATATATTTTATACTGTGGAGTATTAAAATATCTATTATTAAATATCTGTTTTTGTAGGTTTTGACTGATATGACTAATATTAATGAGAATAACAAGAGATTGGTTAGTGATAATGCTCCCGTCTGGAGTGACGAAGGCGAAAGTGAGAATTTGCTGAAGAAGTAAAAGATTGCTGACGAAGCTGGGTTGGGTTAGTAGCAGCAAAATGAGAATATAACTAGCTAGTATCAGGCTCATTAGGATACACTACCAGAGTCTTCAGTTTAAGTGGTGCCTATAGTCCATTAGAATTCTAATGGGATTAGTCACGAGGAATAAGCTCCTATGGTTATTAACGATGTATCATCTGTCAATGCAGAGGCAACCAGCTCAGTGGCAAATGCTTCTCAGATGAGCGACTTGCCTCCTACTTTACCCCAGGAGAATATCGACGTTGCTTAGCCGTCTGAGACTATTATATAGGCTGAGCAGTTGACGTAAATTGTTGTTGCTCCACAAGACGAAATGCAGGTTGAAGTAAATGCTGATATTCCGTAGGAGCAGTAGTAGTTGTCTTAAGAGGATTCGCATTCGAAGCAGCAATCGAATGAGATGGATACAGCAACCGAAAGTTAATAATTGGAGCCTTCTCATGTGGCAGAGAGTCAAGAAGATGCTTAAATGGCAGAGACTAAGCCAAAGGATGATAATTTACCAGAACCAGAAGCGATGAACAGCGTTACTGAAGAATAACCCGCATAAACAGCTTAGCAAAGCTCATCTTCAGGTTCCCCGGTGTCAGAAGTTCTTCATAAGGCGTAAATGTAATGGTGCAAGAACACGCTGCGCACTTTGAAGCGTCATGGAGATGCTTTGCCTTTCCTGGCTCCTGTGGATCCTATTGCTCTTGGCATTCCAACATATTTTGATGTTATTAAGAATCCTATGGACATATCTACTATTGATAGAAAGATGAGCAGTCAGCAATACTCCAACTATTAGCAATTTGTCGATGATGTCAAGTTGATGCTTGATAATTGCTTCACTTTCAATCCTCCAGATCATCCAGTGTATAATAGTGCTCTTAATCTTTAAAAATACTTTAATGCGGCTTATAAAAGACTTCCGCTTAGTGATGGAGCTATTGAAAGTCCAAAAAAGAGACCAACCTCTGAAGAGTTGGCCGAGAGAAGAAAGAGTGCTAGAAGTGCTGAGGATATGAAAATGTGTTAGAACATTTGGAAGGAGATGATGAAGCCTCTGCATCGTCAGTTCATGTTCCCTTTCTATCAGCCGGTTGATCCTGTAGCTTTGAATATTCCAACGTACTTTGACATTATCAAGGAGCCTATGGATTTGTCTACCATGAAGAAGCGACTTGACTCTGGTCATTACTAGAGTGCTGAAGAGTTCGAAGCAGATTTCCGGCTCATGATCAATAATTGTCTCACTTTCAACAGACCCGGAGATGCAGTGTACACTATGGGCCAAAGAGCTTTGGAGATTTTTGAGAAGAAATGGAACGATCGTCATAAGACTAATCAGCGCGATTCTCATTCCCACAAGGCAGCTCCTGTACAGACATCAAGTGTTGCTGCTCCTGTTGCATCCAGTCATCCACCTGCTCCTAAAGCTGTTACCAAGCGTCCAAAGTATGCAGAAGTCTCTGATGGTGGCGAGTCGTCGAGCGATGATGATAATGATATTTAGGTGCAGCTGCTGGAGAATCAGATCATGTTCTTGCAGAGTCAATTGGAGGCTCTCAAGAGGAAAAAGCGAAAAGACAAGAAAAAGAAGAGCCGTAGATCCAGCAAGTCTGAAAATCCTAAACCAGTCGGTCGACCTCCAAATCCATTTAAGCAACCTAAAGTTCCTCGTCCACGTAAGCAAAAGAAGGAGATGGTCATTCGCGAGATTACATTTGAGGAGAAGCAGACGCTTTCGGATGCTATTTCAGAGTTTCCAGAGTCCAAGTTGGGTGTTGTGTTGAAGATTATTCAGGAAGGCTTGCCTCATTTGAAAGATGCTCCATAAGAAGAGATTGAGATCGAGATGGATCTCTTGGATAATCTGACATTGAATAAATTGTGGAACTACGTTATGGGCAAGAAGTAAAAGAAGTAAAAGTCTTCCGCAGCTGATCCTCAAGCCGCAGCAGAACGTATCATGGAGTTGAACAAGGAATTGGCTATCCTGGATGGTAGAGTGCCGACACAGAAGAAGTCTGACATTAATCTACTTCCTGAAGGCAGCGCTTCTGTTGGTGGCGATAATACATTGAACTCTACTGATAACATGGCGATTGAGGGTGGTATGCAGTCAAACCAGAATCTAAGCCAGCATTAAGCAAGCAGTTCCGATGAAGAGGAGGACGATTCAGAAGATGTGGACTCTGATTTGGAATGATTATAAGATTGTTATTAAGTTTTACAGGAAGTTATCGATAGTGCATAGGGGTATGATTAAATAAAAAATTTATTGCTTTAGTATACTTCATTTATACTTCACTTAGCCTCATTGTCTTTTGTGTTTCTATTGACTGTTGCTCGGTAAAGCTTTCCGATACGGCACGGTTAAGATTTCTCTTCTCTTATTGAACTGAGTTGCTAAGCTGATTACATTAATAATGCCAAAGAGTAAAATAATCAAATTAAAGTTGCCTAGTAGAAAGGAAAAGATTTCAGATATCTGGAACATTGTGGACTCTATTGACGTTAATATTAGCCGGGCTGAGGAGGAGAAAGTAAGTTACACTGTACATTGCAAGAGCATTAGACCTGGCGAATCGACATGGTAATATAATTGTCGTGTTTTGATTATGTGTAGAAGAAGCAACGCCAATAGTCATCAGGAGAAAGATAGTAATAGCCTAATGAATAGTTGCTGAAAGATATAGAGACTAGACGATAGTAGCAGGAAGAGGAGCGATAACGACAGCTGATGGAGTCATAGTAGAAGCAGCGAGAACGCGAATTGGTCATTTAGAAGATGAGACGCGATGATAAGATTAAATGGCGCTCTCTGATTGTAATTTTTACTATTTAATATAGCCAAACTATTTTTCACGTATATTCTGTGTAGAAGAATTCGTCACTGTTGGATATACGGCGACATACGCATTGGATGTCTCTATTCGAGAGGTAATTTAATTACTTAACCATCCATGGGTAGTAACGCGCGTTACATCATGTAGAAACTTCAAAGGTCCTTATGCGGAGGATTCTAAGCAATTACAAGAATTCTATCAAGATCAAGGTAACGTACAGCAAATTGATAATCTATTATCGAATTTCACTTGGAGTCATTAGTGAATAAAAGCTTTGCATGTTTACAGAATTCCTATTCCAATTCTTAATATGACTCTGTCTAATGCTTGAAAGTCTGACGCGTTCCATCTTTATATTCCACCTCAAGACTAGGCTCTTTTACCTAAGAGCTGATATTCAATTTCAATTGTAGTTGTTCATTTTACATTTTCACGTTATCCAGCTAAAATGGTGTAATCACTGATCTACATTAGAATCATGAGAGGGATCAGATACATGAACGTCATCTATTTTTATTACCTATACGCGGTGCTTTTCTTATCAAATGGATTAAATGATAATTCAACCTTTCTAAAGTATTTAGCAAGCTGTGGATTCTTACTCAGCATATTTAAGTGTTGTAATCTCTGCACTACAAAAGTGATACTAACCAGCGCGAAAAAACAAGTATAAAAATAAAAAGACAATACATACTCTTAAAAAGCCGTGTTAAACATTTCATTTACTTTAAGGTGCCTGATGATGGAAGATGAAAGAATGCAGCTTCTACTTTGCTTCCTATGGTGGCATCTTTGAAATTGCTTCAGCATCCAGAATCTTGAAAGAGTCTTGATTAGGATCTTTCACAAAGAAGCGGTGACAATGGCCTGGCACGGTCGCTGGGTCCGTCTCGCGACTGTTTCTGATCTTTCTCTCGCGATCTTCAACTTGCGTCTTTTCCGCAGTCGCAGTGTCCATGTCCCTCTTGTGCAGCGCCGCGGTCAATTTCTACCACAACTTTCTCGACTCGTAATCATCTTGCTGCGCCTCGGGAGCGACCAATTTCGGCACAATTTTTGATTGCTCAGCGTCAAACAGGACAGTTTGCGGCTGCGAAGAACCGCCAGCCTTTTAGATTAGAATCTTCTCGGACCATTTGCCAGAAATGTTAAACAAAGTCTCCCCACTACTGATCTTCTTAACTTTACCTTTGATACCATTGTAATGACCAGAGAAAAATCCTTTGGTGGTAAACTCCAGTTCAGCCATCAGATCATTCTTGTCACATCTAAATGTGCAGCTATCTCCCAGCTCCATCATCATGGTGCCAAACAATATGCCGCGAGCATAAATATTGGGATAAGTGATTTCATACACTTCACCATCTCGACCGCTCATCTGAGGAAAGCTAATTCTAGAATACCCGTCCATGATACTTGCCGCAGAGTTGCCAAGGAATTTACTTCGTGGTCTCAACTCACCCTAGATCTAGATGTGATTCTCTGGACTTGTGAAATAGTAAGCCGAGATTGGGGGATGATGGGACACTTGTTCAGCAACGTAAAATGCCTCAGTTCCATCAGCAAACTTCCAGCAGCAGCGAAAAAACTCTCCCAGCACCGGATTATACGGCTTCTTTACACCTATCGGACGAATATGCCAACCAGACAAGAAGTAACACAACACCTGAACAAATCTTTCAGTCGGATCGATAACTTTACTAGCACTACATGTTTAATAAATATCGTACGAGTAAATTTTTGTTAATCAGTAGTTATACACTAAGCTTACCTTATCAACAGATCTGGATGAGACATAAAGTCTGTGATTCGCTCCAACATTGAGCGGGGCTCAAGCACAAAGGTGGGCAGAGTGACTCTGTGCAAGTCCATTCCCTTAGTGAGCTATGAGATCAAGCCAAGTAGAATACTGCGAGGCTCATCATCTAACACTTCAGTGTCAGCGGTAGGATCAGCTACAAATTAATCTTGATCAGCCATGAATTTAAAGAGGTTTGAGTTATTATTAATTCAGATTAGATTGGTTATACTCAATTGTTTAGTTGAAGAGAGTGAATGATGAGAGAAAACAAAGATTTGAGTTTGATCTCGCCGCTTCTTGATTATAGATCCAACATTCACTCTAGATTGCAGATTGTCATATATATTCATGTCGATATTTATTAACAATTAATTCTGATTTGCAACATTATTTCATTAATATGCAGAATTGATATTTATTTCTACTGCAGATTCCGGCTCAAGTGACTGTTACAATTAAAAAACTCGTTCGCACTGTTAGGATACGCTAGAGTAGTTAAGATAATGAGGGTATTCATCATCTATTCTGCCTGATACATGCAGTCGATAATTTCCCGGCCATTTGTAGAATGGCACAAACATGATAGTGTTCAGGCTTAATCTGAATAAATTAGGAGCGAGTATTGTAGACAGTGTGAGACGAAATTCTAAACAACTATTATTGATGATCCACCTTCTACTTGGTACAATTATTGCCTTTTGACTCCATTTTCATCTTGTTGTGGGACTTGGTACAGTGGTAGCACGTTTCATTTGCATTGAAAAGGTCACTGGTTCGATTCCGGTAGTCTCCATTGCTTTTTGGAAGGTTGTACTACATTCAGACGCTACTTATTACTGCGACCTTTTAACGTATAAGAGTATAGCAATCATGGATTCAGCATGTCCTTGAGAGAAAATGCCACAACAACCTTAATCCTAGTTTCGGGCGTGGCTTTAGTTTTGGGAGTGTGGCTTTGTTATCGCGTACAGTAAGCCCATAAAGATTTCAGCTCTAGTTTTCATGACATCAATGCACAGCTTTGCGATTCCAACTTATTGTAATATTCAGGAATTCCCTGGATCATTAAAGTCAAGTATTAAAGAAAAGGGCATTTAAATTATATAGTGATGCATAGAATAATTAAATAAGTGATCAAGGCCGGTCAAGAGTGTTTGCAGGATACGATCTCTGAACGCGTCAGTCATCAGTTAACATTGCTAGATGATTCTAGCCTACGAAAATGATGGACTGAACACTTGTTGAATGAACGGAAAACTTATCCTCCAAAGCACTAATGCATCCAAATTGCTGCTGTAACTGTCCCAACGGTACGATGCCTTAGAGATCAAGTGAGTAAGTAGTGATAGGAATATTATCAAATGAGAGTTCAGTTAACACTTGTTCTCTTTCCCTCATTTTGATCAACTGCTGGTATCATATTTTTTTTAAGTGAATAGCTGAAGAATAGAAATGAGTGAGCAAGAAAGTGAAAATTACGTGTCCGAGTCTGCGTACTCATTCCCATCAGAGGATGGGTTTGATAGCATGGATCTAGAAGGCTCTGATCAGGCGAGTGTATAAATGGCCAATCCTGTCGATGATCAGTGGTTGGCTGATAGGATCAAATCCTTAAATGAAGAGGTGCGTCTATTATAACGTGGCATATCCGTAGCCGTAGATTCTTTGACAACGGTGCGATTGAAGAGCCAGATCCGAGAATTGTTAGCGGAGATTGATTCTAGTTATTACTACAAATAGAGTAGCAATAGAATATGTGGAATAATAAAACTACATCATAGTAACCTTCTCTAGGCTACGATAGTCCATAGGTGGCTGATCAGGATGGACGCAAAGAATCAGAGAAATTGCCGCTTAGAACAAGATGGAACTGCTGTAAAAATCACGCTAAGGATATAGGCAATTAGATTGACACGTCTGAGATTGTTACAGCTATCCTTTATATGTAAATCCAGTCTTTCGCTGATACGCTGAAGAAGATAAAAGGTCATTAGATGAGCAATATTTTTCTGGCCATCAATAAGCCTAAAGAACGTTGTTAGAGGCGCTGACTGTCTGTCAAATAATGAAGATTTACGCGTTAACGAGTGATTGGTGATCATGAGTTTGTCGCATCTCTCCTTTGAAAAATTTTGGACGGATCATGATTTATAAGATTGAAATAATGAATATTAATAAAACTTTATCTTCTGGAATTGAGGTTTCCATGATTGACTAAGATGTCCAATAGAACGGAGGTTCTCGTGTCCCTATTGATACTTCTGGTGTCAATAGTCCACGTATCAAACGCTGCACCCATCGCATACTTTGCAATCGCGGTGGTAAAAATCAGCCCGCCTTTAGAGGAACTGGCCGCTAACGGGACAAGGGGTCCTTCAAAACCGGCTGTAGATGGTATGTAAGAGTCGACAGGCTTGCTTACAAGTCAGAACAGCTAGTAAAGCGCCTGTGTTGAATATGATATGCGTTGGACGTCCGACTGTAGCAGTGACTTTTTAATTTTCGGTAGAATGCCATCCATACACAACACCATTAAGCGAGCCTTAAATATGAATGTTTGATGGAATCGATATTTGATGAATTAGGACCCTTGATTGAATGAAGACGAGAAATTTCAGTATTCGGTTGGGAAACTATAATCTTTTATTCCAGTGATACCGATCACAAGTGATCAAGTATTTATGCCACACAACAACTGCTTTAGAATCAATCTGAAAGTTCCCACGTTTATCGACATAGATGCAGTCACAGGTATATAATTCGCTGCACTAAAGCTTGATATTATAAGTAATGCAAGTGCCGGTAGTAAAGCGTGTAGTCTTCTTTTCCAAGTGCCCGACCCCGAGTATAATCAGGATGACTACACTCAGACGCGTCATAGAACCAAAAAGAGATAGGACTACTTCAATAGTGCAATTAACAAAAAACTATGGAGACTACCGGAATCGAACCAGTGACCTTTTCAATGCAAATGAAACGTGCTACCACTGTACCAAGTCCCCCCACAAAGACATAGAATTTCCAGCTCTAGATGTATTGTATTCCAACATCTTAATTTTTTTCACGGTTCTCGACACTCAAGTAACATTTTGTACTTCAGATAATAACGACATGGCTATCTTGATAATGCTTTCCAATGCATACGATAAAGTCCAGAGAATGTCTGAACATTTAACTTTGTTACCTTCATGCGCGTGTGAATATTAAAGCGCCCGCCCACTACTGATCCCCGTTCTCCTTTTGTCTTCACTGAAAAACTGTAGATAGAAACCATCAATTTAGTGAAGCATATATCACACTTAATTAATAGTCATGTCGCAGTAGCAGTAGAGAAAAAAATACATTCTGGGCATTGCAGCTATGGACTAGAAAGCTCGCTCTAAGCCAATGCGAAATATCTTGCAGAGAGTATTGTAATTCAATGAAAGCAACTAAAAGTCCAGTGCTAACTTTGAACTTGAGACTGTTATATTTGGAGATAAAGTGCTGCTGGATGAACCTATAGAGTCTTGGCCGAGTTGTGACTTTTTAATATCATTTCATAGTACTGGATTTCCGCTACAGAAGGCTATCGACTATGTGCAAAAGTATCGACCGTTCTGTATCAATGATCTTGTGATGTAAAAGTTGATCTTTGACAGGCGCATTGTTCTTATGCTTCTAGATTGTATCGGATCTCCTACCCCTCCGAGACTGGTGGTCAGTCGTGATGGTGGTGCCAAGATGCCAGCTGACGTGTTGCAGAGTATCAGAGACTCGCGTCTGTTACTGAAGCATAACAAGTAGATTGAAGGCACAGACGTTGTGGAAATTGACAGAGACACCATTGAAGTGAATGGTTAGCGAATGGTGAAGCCTTTTGTGGAGAAGCCGATAAATGGCGAAGATCACAATGTATGGATATACTATCACTCTTCTACCGGTGGCGGTGTGAGGAAGCTATTTCGCAAAGTTGCCAACAAGTCTAGTGCATTCTTTGCAGAGGATATTCCATTGAGACGTGATGGTAGCTATATCTACGAATAGTTTATGGATGTGGACAATGCCGAGGACGTGAAGGTGTATACAATTGGTCCTGATTATGCTCACGCAGAGACGCGCAAAAGTCCTGTAGTGGATGGAATTGTCAGGCGTAATCCAGATGGTAAGGAGATGCGTTACGTTACACAATTGACAAAGGAGGAGTAGACTATAGCTCGCAACGTATCTATGTATTTTAAGCAGCGTATATGTGGCTTGGATCTGTTGCGCGTGAATGGCAAAAGTTACGTTATTGACGTCAATGGATGGTCATTTGTGAAGGGAAATGAAAATTATTACAATGTATGTGCGCAGAATATTCTGCAGTGGTGCCTGTCTAATAGACGTAGATATAGATTTAATAAGAAGGATACATCGTTTGAGAATTAGTGGACTCTCAAAGGATACTTGTCTGTGATGAGACATGCTGATCGAACACCAAAGTAAAAGTTGAAGTTCTATACTGCTTCATAGCCATTTGCTAATCTATTGGGTACTAGCACTGTTGAGATTTTGTTGAAAAAGCCCGAGGAGTTGCAGACTGTTATTGATGCAGCCATACAGGCTAGAGATGAGAATCTGGAAAATCGCGAGAAGATGGATCAACTGGTGGCCGTATTGGAGAATAAGATGTTGCTTGCAGGCACCAAAGTTCAGATTAAGCCATTCTTCTCCAAGGAAGATGGTCTTCTGGAGAAATTGCAAATTATCGTCAAGTGGGGCGGAGAGTTTACACACGCAGGTGCCCATCATAGTAAGGATTTGGGAGAGAATTTGCGTAAAGATTTGATGCTGGTAAATAAGGACCTGCTGAGTGATGTCCAAGTATATGCAAGTTCTGAGCGAAGAGTTCTGGCCACTACGGACGTTTTCTTGAAGGCTTTCATGAATGATGATACGTTTGATTCCACGTCCATTGTCACTGTCCGCAAAGATATGCTTGACGATAGTTTTGATGCCAAAGAGTAAATGGAGGTTGTTAAGACGAAATTGTATAAACTACTTAATGCTGGCTATATATATGATATGCAATTTCCAGACAGCATGACGCTGCCTGAAGGTATGGAGGACCCTCCGGCATTTGCTCGAGAATTGATCGGACTCCTCCTATCCAGACGAGATGTGATGAAGAAAAAGTTTGAGGATCCCGCTGTTAATCAGGCTCAATCCAAATGGTGTTGCAATGAGAGTCCAACTATATTCAAAGAGAGATGGGACCGTTTATTCAGAGATTTATGTGATAGTTCTAAATCTCTTTTTGATCCGTCCAAAGTTCCTGAGCTGTATGATTCGATGAAGTATGATGCTTTACACAACAGAGAATTTATAGATTATGTATTCGTGGATGAGAATGAAGATATATCTGATAAACGCGAGCCACTCAGAAAGATGTACCATCATGCAAAACTTCTGTTTGATCTCATCGCTCCCTGTGAGTATGGTATAACATTTAATGAGAAACTGGAGATTGGTGTGCTCACATCTTTTGTCTTGTTGAAGCAATTGGTGGCTGATTTACAAGCTATAGCCGCTGGACATAAAGCTTGTACTAAATTCTACTTCACCAAAGAGAGTCATGTTCACACTCTGTACAATGTTATCCGTCAGTGTCTGTCACCGAACAGTGCTGAAGTTGTCGAATTGGATTACTTGACTCAGATCACCTTTGAGCTGTATGAACGTAAAGATGTGCTTGGTAGTAGTTCTGGATCCAGTTCTGTTAGTTCCGCGGATAATGGTGGTAGTGGTGATTTCATGTCGGAGAATGATCTTAATGAATATTCGTTAAGAATTGGTCTCAGTCCTGGCGCACATGATCCCGGACTGATTGATACGCAGATGGATGAACGTCACGCTTTGGCTGTGTAGCCGCGATATTGGTTGACGGATCATCTACCACTGGATGATGCAATCAGGTGCATTATGCCGAATCTCAACACTCCAAGGCCATCTCCCAGGTGCTCTCCTAAACTATAACTACGCAGCAGAAACACTTAATAAACCCACACTCGTGACTACTCTGAATGAAACTTAATCTTTATATACAGTAGAAGATCTCTGTCTGTAAACTATTTAGTTTAATGTATTCAGTCACTATACAGTATCATATTACATTTATTATCTTCAAATTTTAAACGTATTTTATTTTATCAACATAATGATCATTTAACTTCACGTTCCAAAACGCCAGATTCAAACTTGATCAAGAATGTCACTTTGGACGGACACTCTTTAGTCGCAGTATTATGAGCAGTAACTTTAGCCTTCTACACTCACTCTAATAATATAACCTCTCAACGTTAATTTCAATTAATATCAACAAAAGTGATAAAGCTTACAAAGTTGGCTCCATATAGCACAGCTTCAACAATACCTGCAACAAACGCACCACAGCACAGACTGCTGTAATCTTTAGGCACGCTGATGAAGCGCGTAACTGACAGGTCATTATCGCTGATCATGTACTCATCTTCGGCATCAGCTCCACGTTCGAGCGAGTCTGCAGGCTTTCCAAATAGCAATTTCCACATTTGCGTGTGAACAAGCAGGAGCATCTGCAGATGTTTCGTCTCTCGTTTCCCATTGCGCTCACGATAGAAGAGCAGTTCCGAGTACTTTTAACCAACTCTGAATCCAATCTCACCCAATCTACATACAAATGTAAAAGATAACTATTAAGATAATTGAGATGTATATGTATATTCAAGCAACGTTCATACCGTCTCTCCAACTCGGGCACGCCAGATATGCGCTTCTGCGAGTACTGGACAATTTCGCTGAGTAGAAAAGTCATTGCTCCTAGTGATACTTCGGCATTCTTATTCTTGTTCAGCGGCAAGTCAAGAATGGTCTATGAGCCTTAATTATTACTCTTTCGCAATGAGCTCACAGAACTGGACCCTCTTACAACTTACGATAGCATAGACATAGTGACTATAAGATTATGAAAATACGCCTAATTAACAAGATGGGAATCAAAGCGGAGAAAAAGAGTAAACAAATCAGACCAAATACATATTTTCATTGAGCTGACAATTGCTATTACTATGGAGGAGGCAGCATACTAACAAGTTTAGTCCTTAATGCAATCACACTCTGTCTCAGTTGATCCTATTTAGTCTCATACTCAGTGATCATGTTCTCGACGCGTTGCAACTCACCCGTAATGTAATCAATTCTCTTTTACACGTTGGACTTTGCTTCATCAACACTTGTGGGTATCAATGCAGGCCCGTTCTACTTGAAGACTTTATTATCAGTTTTAAGATATTTCAATTCCTACAATAAGAATCCATGCATTACATTTAACATTGTATGAGCATAGACTTACTTACACTCAAGACCATTTCATTCTCTTTCAGTTGTAAATCCAATTGTTCTCTAGTGCCGACAGCCTTCTAAAACTCTACTTATACTTTAAATAGTCAAGATTGTGATACTAATAAACATATTCATTATAGAATTACCAATTTAAATTTTCTGCATTTCCTGTGCATATAACTACAGCTAAGTCTGCATCTACGCAGTCTCCTCACTCATGGTATGCGCGTCAATAATCTTCAATTGGCGTAAAAAACTTGCTGATCAAAGTAGAAAAAACAATATACCGCCAAGTCGAAAAGAGATAAATATGGAAACGCACAATAATCTTCTATTTATATCATTAAATAATACTATTCACCGTCTCTTCTTTTTGCCTGTGGCGGCACCAGACGCGGCTTGCTACTTCTTCACAATTGGACCTTTGCCTCTCTTGGCAAGTGCCAACAGTCTCTATTCTATAGACAGCTTCTTCACGTTAGTCCATTCCATCACTTGACCATTGGAGGTCTACTATGCAGCCGCGTCAAGATTCTTTAGATTATTATCATCTCGCGGCCAGTCCCAAATCTCAGGTACACTCCAGTGAGATAACCACATTGGGCTTCTTATCATCTTGTGTGCAATGTATTGATGCGCAGTTCTGTGCTATGATGACTGAGCCCATTCTGATGTTAATTGCCTTGGAACTCCCCAGATAGCTTCGTGCAAATCAGGTGTGGTTTTGGCAGAGTTGCTCAACCTTTTTACACTCACTTCATTAACAATATTCTATATTCTACCAGTAATCTTACTCATTGTAGTTTTATCAGAAGGCGCGTTGTATTTATCTAATCGCGCTTAGTTAGTTGTGCAGGTCTAGAAAGATCAATTTGTTCTTTCGTTCACGATTTTTTCCCTCTTTCTTTTCTCCAATCTATAAAGTAACGATTAACAATATAGCATTTATTTCGTTGGGTTTAATAGTCAGTATGACGGTGGACACTTGGTATGATCCATAAAATCATGTGCGTTATGAAAAGCCATAGCAGAGTGGTGATGGTGAGCAGACCTCTGATCCTGCAGTAATGCTGGCATAGATGAACCATATTCGCAGGGAACGTGAGGTTAAATTGGCACACAAGAGGATGATTGAAGAGAAATTACAAAAGTGTTTCCTCTTCCATGGAGTTCATTCATACAGATAGAATTGCAGATACTTGATGGAGGAGTACAAACACACTAAGGATGAATTATTGGGATACAAGAAGGATAGAAGATTGTATGACGGTATTTGGAACTCTGACAAACATTCTGGATATCCTCTACAACGTGAGCCTACCGATATTGAAGTTCTCGAAGAATAATATGATAAGCTTTGAATAACAACAGTTTGTTAAATCTTATGAAAATTTTCTTGTTTAGAAAATGACTTATATTACAAGCTTCTAAGAATGAAAGAGCGAACAGTATATGCCATGATAAGACGCGGTAACTCTTCTAGATTGTATTCTCTCTGTATTTATGGAACGTTATGCCTAGCCTAATGGTTTACATCATCGCTCGAGACTCTTCGCTTGACCGAACACTGTCACTGCATATGCTCTCACACTCGCTCGCTCGATCGTTCGTTCATTCTTTGCTCTTTTCTTCTTCCATCGTATACAGTAGTCGTCATTTGCGATGTTACTTTAATGGTGAAAGAGAGAGAGTGAAATGAGAGAGAGTGTTTGATCGCCTCAAAAAAATTCTTTTCGCGCGCTGCCGCCACCGACCCCGTTTTCTGTCTCTCTCTCTCTGTCTTTACTAAAATTCTCAACAAAGAAGAATTTGAACAGACAAAGTTTGTAATAATAATTGTGGTTCTACTATAGTTACTGGACTCTTTTGTCTATATAGTTATTTGAATTACATTAGATTTGTTATAATTCATTTACTGACTAGACTTTTTAGTCTTTGTGATTCCGTCATGTCTATTACAAGTGACCAGGTGAATCTGTTGATTTATCGGTACCTCCTCGAGTCTGGTAAGCTAATGTCCCTTTTTATAGTAGTCATATAGAATTAAAATGTATTTAGAGTGTAGGATTTAATCATTCTGCGTATACATTCAGCAATGAGTCTCTTATACAGAAGAGTGAAATGAAAAATGTCAAAGTGGATACCGGTGCTCTGCTTCTCCTCTTATAGAAAGGCTTGCTTTTCTCAGAGGCGGAAGCTCATCTTAATGAGGTATGCATTCTCTCTTTTCTTTGGTCACATATATGTAATTTGATTATTTTAATTTCACATTATATATGTTTGTAGGACGGAAGTGAAAGATAATGTGACCGGCCGTTTACTCTTCTCTAGGCGCATGAATGCGAACGACGAAATTCTGGTAATTATAACAAGCGGCGGGATAGGGAGCGGTCTATTTAGAATATAAGTACCTATATATCTGGTCCTGGTGCGTATGGAGATCGAAGTTCTTATGGTATTGGTTAATAATAGTAGGCCGCTGAAGATTGGTCATCATAGCAGTAGTAGTAGCATGAATAATAGTCAACTCTTGATGGCTAATAGCAAGAATACAATGGCTATCATGGTGGTTCTGCATCAAACACTGGAGATAATAACAATAAACTCCGGAAGCGAGATAATGACGATATGGAGGTGGAGGATTCAACTCCTGGTGTCTCTACGGCCGATATCCCCACAGCATCGTCCACCCCTGTTTTAAATAAGAAATTTACTGCCGCTGTTCCGTAATCTGAAGTTCTCTTATTGGAAGGCCATCAGTCTGAAGTGTTCAAATGTTAATGGAATCCTCATAAGCCTATTCTTGCTACTGCGTCTGCTGATGCCTCGACTAGATTATGGACAGTTCCAGTTGGCTCTTCCATCAGGGATTCTTCGTCGTTCTAGTCTGAATGTACAGTCTTGGACCATTTGGAGGATGGTGGTGCACCAAATGTTTAGAAAGATGTCACTAGTTTGAATTGGAATCCTTCAGGTGATACACTGGCAACAGGAAATTATAACGGCACCGTCAGGTTCTGGTCTGTAGACGGCTAGTTGTAGAGAAAGTTACCACAAGTTCATAATGGCCCGATATTCAGTGTCAAGTGGAGTCTGGATGGTCAAACTCTTCTTACAGGTGGATTTGATTCTGTCGTTTGTGCGTGGAATTCCTCATCTGGTAAACTATTGAAGAAATTTGACGGACACTCTGCCCCTGTGCTTGAAATTGACTGGCGAGATTCTGATATGTTTGCCTCGTGCTCAACAGATAAAACCATCAGGATTGAGAGCTTAAGCTCTGGAGATGTTCAAGTGCTTAAAAGTCACTAGAAAGAGATTAATGAAATATAGTGGAATAATCAGAAGGATCTGCTTGCATCTTGTAGTGACGATGCCACAGCCAAGATTTGGAGCTTATCATAAAATACTCCAATCTAGTCTTTGAATGGACACGAGAAGGAGATTTATAGTATAGAGTGGTCGCCAACTGCAAATGACTAGCTCGCCACTGCTTCATTTGATCATACAGTCAAGATCTGGTCCGCTGAAACTGGTCAGTGTATCCATAATCTGGCCAAGCATAAGTAATCAGTGTACACTCTTTCATACTCGCCGGACGGTCGACTTATCGCCAGTGGTGGCTATGATGGGCGTGTCATTGTGTGGAGTGCGCGAGACGGCACAGTGGTAAGACACTATAAGGGTTAGAGTGGGATATTCGATTGTAACTTTTCGCCGGATGGTAACTTTGTCGCTGCTACATTTGCTGGTAATACTGCTTGCATATTTGATATAAGAATGTAATAATAAAATTGAAGTTTGTGTTCCTTATACCTTAGCTAGCTTTTCTAGTTTTGTGTATTGTTCCGATCATTCTTGAGTAGTTATTGTGTCTTTACTACTGTACTGTACGCTTAAAAATTTCGAAGAATACCTCATAGTACGATTAAAGTCTTTTGAATGCTATCGCTAGTGGCTCGATGTATTCTAGTAATATCGCGAAACTTTCATAGATATCAAAAGTAGATTCTCGTGCTTATAGTTGATCTAAATCTAATCAAAAGGTCATATAACTTTGTAGTTTATCGATAGTCCCTATTTGTTATCAATATGAAATTTCGAATCAAGTCTTGGAGTGCGTCTAGTGTGAACAGGTCAATGATGATTTCTCAAAAGGACTCGTCAAGTATAGAATATTCGATGTAAAGTAATTACCTCTGCTAAGGTAAGATTTTATTCGAAAAGCGTTTAATCAGTGATGATCTATTAAGTGTAGGTGCATCGTATCATCTAAAATCATGATTGAAAAATTCGCCGTCATAGTCGCGTCTGAACCACTTGAGCGGCTTTCGCTTATTGCCCAATTACAGCCTATAAGTATCCACTTGGAATTGGGTAAGAATGCAGATAAGCTGATTAAGAAGAAAGCTATGATATCGCAATTGTCTCAACATCTGCAATCGCTTAGTCTCTAATCTGCGCACTGGAAAAACTACGGGGAATATACCTCAAAATTACTCTTCTCTCTGAATCTGAGCTAGCTGACCCATTTTGAATGTGATGATAGCAAGGCTTTAGAAGATATACGGCCATTGCTGACTGCAACGAATTTACGATACTTGGGATTGCGATACTCGTGGTCTGGTGGATCTAAATCTCCTCATCATTTCGTCAACGCGTTCCGGGTGGTATTATAGTCCGAATGTCTGACATATTTACATCTATAAAATGTGTTTAAAGTTACACCTTGTACAGCCGCTGAAGCGCAAACTATAAATGATGGATATGATCTGGTATCAACTATCATACATTCTAAACAAGGACTGAAACTCGTGATTGATGATTACTTGATAAACTGTACGCGCAGAATATTCACTCTATTCGATCCCTCAAAGCCTGTGGCAATATAAGAGTTGCATCTCAGCAAGGATCTGCAATAGGAAGCTGATGTGATCATGGACCGTCTTCCTCCTGAAACGGTTTCTCGTCGCCAATCCTCAAAGCCTTATGCCGATGTTTTAATTTTTTCAACCGAAGCTAAGGTTGATTGATTCGTTGAAAATTCTCATTTATAAAATCTATAAAGACGCGCTCGCTTACTTACTTGCAGACTTTACTTCTTTAGGAAAATATCGATTGAATTTATATAGACTACTTAATAACGCGTAATGTCACACCGTAAATACGAACATCCAAGACACGGTTCCTTGGGTTTCTTGCCTAGAAAGAGAGCTCGTCGTCATAGAGGTAAGGTCAAGTCCTTCCCTAAGGATGACCCAAGCAAGCCTGTGCATATGACTGCATTCATGGGATACAAGGCTGGTATGACCCATGTGGTGCGTGATCTGGACCGTCCTGGATCCAAGATGCACAAGAAGGAGGTTGTTGAGGCTGTCACTGTGATCGAGACTCCTCCATTGGTCGTGGTTGGTGTTGTCGGTTACGTCGAGACTCCAAGAGGTCTGCGCTCTCTCACCACCGTGTGGAGTGAGCACTTGAGCGAGGAGGTTAGACGCCGCTTTTACAAGAACTGGTACGCTAGCAAGTAGAAGGCTTTCACCAAGTACGCCAAGAAGTATGCTGATGAGAAAAAGAACATCACTCGCGAGCTGGAGCGTATGAAGAAGTACTGCACCGTTATCCGTGTCATTGCTCACACTCAGATCAGCAAGTTGCGTCTGGGTCAGAAGAAGGCTCACGTTATGGAGGTGCAGCTGAATGGTGGAAGCATCGCTGACAAGGTTGACTATGCTTTCAAGCATTTCGAAAAGGAGGTGCCAGTATCTACTGTGTTCGAGTAGAACGAGCTGATTGATGTTATCGGTGTCACCAAGGGTAGAGGTTACGAGGGTGTTATCCACCGTTGGGGTGCCAAGAAGCTGCCTCGTAAGACTCATCGTGGTCTGAGAAAGATTGCCTGTATCGGTGCTTGGCATCCAAGTAGAGTCATGTACTCTGTTCCACGTGCTGGTCAGGACGGTTATCATCATCGTACTGAGATGAACAAGAAGATTTACCGTATCGGTAAGGGAGATGACAAGGCTAATGCTTCCACTGAGTACGATCTGACTCAGAAGGCTATCACTCCTATGGGTGGCTTCGTTCACTATGGTGTTGTCAGAAACGACTGGTTGATGATCAAGGGTGGCTGCGTCGGTGTCAAGAAGCGTATTATGACTCTGCGTAAGTCTTTGCTGACTCACTCTAGCCGTTCTGCTTTGGAGGATGTGCAGTTGAAGTTTATCGATACTAGCTCCAAGTTTGGTCACGGTCGTTTCCAGACTGTGGAGGAGAAGAAGGCATTTATGGGTACTCTGAAGAAGGAGTTGAACTGAGAGACTCTTTTAGTCGTCTGATAGGATCAAGATTGAATTTCTTATACAATTCTTCTTCCTAGAATACTTTTCTCTTCCGTATTATCTGCTTTAATATTCATCACTTGGTTAATACTGATAAGATGATTTTCACACTAAAAGTCAAAACGCGACGCTTCTGTAGCAATTTAAGGTGTTGGAAGTCTGCCAGTTGACATATAATGAAACAATCGGGCGATCCCAATTCGATGATGTCGTAAGCGAAACGCGTCCGCTCTCACTGTGGGTGACTCTCTAACGCACACACACGCACTCTCTCTCACGCTCACGTCCTTCCTTTATTACTACCCAAAGCAAAGCTTAATCGTGTCACTTTTGAAAAGTACATTTACTAAACTAACTCAAAGATAAATATGCCTTCTGCCGCTATAGTCTTAACTTCTTAGATCGCTTGGCCTATTCTGGCCGCGGTGGGCATCAACCTGCAGTGCTTCCTAACTACTGGCGGTGTGAGTGCCATGAGAAGAAAGTACAAGATTGCGTACCCTGACAGTGGAATGGGCCGTTTCGCTTCTAAGTTGACTGATGCTCAGTGGACCGAGTTTAACAATCATTAGCGTGTGCACATGAACTATGTTGAGAACGTCACTCTTGTCACCACTCTGCAACTGCTGTCCGGTGTCTTTTCCCCTGTTGCAAGTGCTGTCCTAGGTGCAGTCTACATGGTGGGTCGTGGAGTCTACGGGTACATGTACACTAGATATGGGCCAGAGAAGCGTTACTACGGCGCTCCTTTCATGTATCCTGCAAAGCTGGGCATGTTGGGTATTGTCCTGTACGGTTGTGCGCGTCTGCTCGGATACTTGAAGTGATTCTGGCGAAGTGCTGCTCTATTCCGCTCTTATTAATAGTAAAGAGAATAGTTGAACAGTTGTCATAATAAACATCAAGTTTAAAATCGAAAATTAACAACACTGACTTTTATTCCAATTAAGCCATCAAAATGTCAACTTGAAGATTATGCTAGAAGAGACACCAGGCAGCATATACACGTACAATACAATATATCACTTGTAAAACTCAAACTCATTAGTTGGCTTCTTCACATTCGCCTTGTATCCCTTTTCCAAATCCTTGCTCAGCACCACATAGCGATTCTTACGCACGGCATGCATACCAGCCTCTTGACAAATGGCAGAGATATCAGCACCACTCAGCTTATCCGGACGACTGACAAACTCCTCCAGGTCCACTTCCTCGCTCAAGTTCATCTTGGAAGTGATCGTCTAGAAGATCAGTCTCTTCTGTCGACGATCTGGCATTGGGAATTCAATCTTACGATCCAATCGACCAGGTCTCAACAGCGCAGGGTCCAGGGTGTCCATTCTATTGGTGGCCATGATAACTTTCACGTTACTGTTCTAATCGAAACCATCCATTTGGTTAAGCAATTCCAGTAGGATACGCTGCACTTCACGATCAGCACCAGTCTGGGCATCAAAACGCTTCGTTGCAATAGCATCCACCTCATCAATAAATATGATTGCAGACGGCTTCTACTCCCTGGCCAACTTGAATACATCACGGACCATACGCGGACCTTCACCAAGATACTTTTGCACAAACTCGGAGCCAACTACACGGATAAAGGCAGCCTCAGAATTGTTAGCCACGGCCTTGACCAACATTGTCTTTCCACAACCAGGCGGACCATAGAGCAAGACACCACGAGGAGGATCAATACCAATTTGACGATACAAATCCTGCTGAGTCAGAGGCAATTCCACAGCTTCTCTAATCTCCTACTTCTGCATATCCAAACCTCCAATGTCATTATAAGTGACATCTGGACGTTCATGAGCCTACAGCAAAGCAATACTAGAATCAGCTTCAGGCGGGAGAATCTCAACGACAGCACTGGAATGACGATGTAGAGCAACACTGGTGCCCGGCTTCAATTACTCACGGTCAAGTGTGGACAAGACTCTGACCACATAGTTGCTGCCAGTAGTTGATCCAATGATACCCGTATGCTCATCAATAGGCTCCAGAAACTGACCGAGAACCAGAGGCACACTCTTGATTCTCTTGACTTCCTCCTTGGCACGCAACAATTCCCTCTTCAGAGCCTTCTACTCATCCTTAATGTAATCTTCCTACAACTGCAAGAATTCCAAATGACTCTCCAGTCTCTTCATCTTGCTGTACAAGTCCTCCTCCTCCTACAGTTCGGAAAGCATATCATTCTTCACCTAGTCGGCAATATCCTACACAAAACGATAATGGTACAATTCATAATCGACAATCAAGTTGATTTGAATTCATCAAAGGAACTATATGCTTACAGCCTTGGGTGCTTCTACGTATTTTGGTGCAATAGCAGCGGTACTAGTCATGACTATTTATGTATATGAATTTCAGATAACTTGTACAATGTTACGGAGAAATAGCGTCAATGTTAGTTTTACTGCGACCAAATGGTAAAAGAGAAAAGCGAAACTGCGACGGCGATCGTCGAAAAGGAAAGCACCGCTCTCTATGCAGTAAACTATTACTGTGGTGATCCGCGCTTAAGAAACTGCATATTAGGAGTATAAAGAGAGAGTATTAAATAATGATAAATCAAGAATCTAATTATTTCAATGCCGCGTCATTATTATTGGATGCGATCTGATGTGGCTGCACCTTTTTGATAAGGTGGACATACTTGACAGCCTTCTTGGCCACCTTCTGGTTCTTTGAGAGCAAGTTCTTCTTTGCGGCCACTCTGGAATCATGAAGAATCGAATCAACCTTATCCACCGGTATTCTAAGTTCTTTAGATAGTCGCTCCATTTTCTCCTACTTGATCTAGGCCAGTTCCAAATCTCTAAACTTTCTCCAATTACGATCGTCATCCTGATCGTTTTCATCATAACACATTTGATCAATCGCAGAAACGTCTATGCCTTCCACGTGCAACACGTCAGGTGGAAATTAGTATAACAAATCTGGTTTGCACAATGCGGTATCCCAATGTATCGTCAACTGAGACTGAGTTAGATCTGCACTACTAGTAGACTTGTAAAAATCACGGCATACACTGACGAGTTAACGCGTTCTATACTCGACAGGATCAATTAGGAACGGATTATTCTTTACATCTTTAAAGGTGACACCCAACTCTGAATACTGATTATTAAACAGCTGTTGGAATTAACTAGCCAAATTCTCAGAAGGAAATCCAGTCACCACAGCGATCGGCTTATAGAACAATTTCCTGATAGTGTATACGCATGGATTGCGCTTTCGCTCTTTCAACGCTGGATTCCAGTCATGGTTGTTGATAAGCAGCTAGCGATATAGATAATTTGTCTGTCCAACATACGTTATTGGCGATTATGGCTTCAAATGACGCGTCGATTTAATTAAATACACAATATTTTTCATTTTGATTGCGCTTTGATTTTTCACCAAGATGAAGCGGGTTAATGCAAGATCAGAAAATTTGACATTAGCGGTACTTACGTATGCGCGGATTCCAAAGTATATACAATACAAATGTATTTAATAATGATCAACAACCTGTTTCAATAACTTTTCAATAAAATTAGATTTACGAGAGTCTTTCCTTTGGTCAGAATATTCCAGTTATAATTTGGCGTTTGGTTTCAGAGACGCGATCATTCTATCATAGTTTGTCTGTACTACAGTGGATTCAGTTATACAATGACTGTAAGTTCTCTTTAAATGGAACAGTGCCAGCTGCTGCTGTGTAATGTCTAAAAGTTGAAAAATGTTAATGCAATACTATTAAATATGCTCCATTAAGAGTACATTGATAACGGGGAACAAGTAAACTTCTTGCGATTGGCCGTGTATTTGTAAAGCGTTGCGCATGGTTTTGTATACTATGATTCCAAGTCTTTTGATCGTCTTTAGAGAGTATTTAGTATTAATTATTCATCTTCTGAATGCAATGTCTCAAATATGAGTAAACCAGATTAGATCAAATTCTTACGGGAAATATGCGTTCACTTGTTGAGTTAGAATTAGAACCAGATTCTACTGGATAAAGTGAATGAAGATGTTGTCTCAAAGTGGCTAGATTACTCGGTAAGTATCAAGTAAATGAAAGATATGAAACAAGATCCACACACATTATTCATCAACGATATTACCGAAAGCTAAAAGCATTAATTGAATAATCATCATTCTGGTAGTTCATGTAATCTGAACGCAGAATTATCGTCGGGAAGCGCATCTCTTCAGTTTTGTAAACAGCGAATAGAGACATTGAATAACAAGGTGATTGCTAAATCTAATCTGTTAGCTACTAATAATGAAAAATAATTGCGCGATACGATTCCAATATGTCAACGTCTAGAGACTGAGACGCGAAATTTGGAATAATTTAAACAGCTTAAAGACCAGAAGAGTCTCTAACTGCAAGAAATTGCTGAAACAGTCACAAAAGTTGAGCAGAAAGTGTAGACTGAAAATTAACGGATAAAAGACAAGACTCCATTAGTTAAATTGCAGAATGTGTGCTCACAGTTACAAGACGATCTAATTCATACGAACATCTACTTGCATGTGACTCGCCATTGCGCGTTCATCGAAAAGTGATTTTGATGATCAAAATGTTATTATCAGTTCACTTGGCTCGAAGAACGATACTTTTGAGAGTGAGAGCAGAAAGTTTCGTGTCGCGTCGCGTCGCGTTTCAGATGTTCGTCTGGCGAGTCTTCTTTCCTTTCCACCGCGTCATTCTCATTGTATTGTATCGTATTGTTCATTTAACATTTAGATAACAGTAGTCGTAGTATAATTACACCTCCAAGTGTGATGAGTTCTGAAAATAAGGTAAGAGTTTCTGGCCCCTCCCGTCATGAGTCATGATTTCGATAACATGTAATGCAATGTAATTTGTAGAAGAGCCTGTTTGGAGGCAACCAGTTGAAGAGAACATTTGCGCGTTCAGACAAGACTCTTGTCAAGAGCAAGCCTAGTAAGAAATCCAATTAGTCCGGAGATGATTAGTTTGCAGCCTTGGATTCTACCATGAGTGATATACCTGATGAAGTGTTTAAGACAGCTCCTACTAGTGGTGTTAAGGTTGTGGATTTGACTGCAGATACACCGAAGCAATCGAAATCTCCCGCCGCTGGAGCATCCACTGCTCATGGTTCCCCGATGAAGTGGTCGAGTCTGAAGAATACGTAGGCATCTACCACTGCCTAAAAGCAAGTGGATAAGAAGGAAGCGGACGTTGTATCAGATGATAGTAAACATGCTCAGAAGAAGATAAAGCTTGCCGGTAGTGCATAGAAAACACCAACTAAGAAGGAGAGTAAAGAGGTGTCAGCGAAAGCGTCGAAGAGCAAGAAGGCAGAAGATGACGATTTTGTGGTTAAAGATGATAATGAAGATGAAGATCGACCTCGTAAGCATCCTACTCCTCGCTCAGATGCTCAGAAGAAGGCTTTCAGAAATTTCATTGCGAGAAGTGGGCCTGCTGCTCCAGGAAGTAAGGAATTGCCGTCAGGTACTCCTGATTGTCTGGCAGGACTCACTTTTGTATTCACTGGAGAACTAGAGAGCACCACTAGAGAGGATGCGATTGATCTTGTGAAGAGACATGGTGGCAGAGTGACTACAGCCGCTTCCTCCAAGACTTCTTATGTTGTGGTTGGCGCTGATCCGGGGTAGAGTAAATTGAAGAAGGTGGAGCAGCATAAGATTAAAACTTTGGATGAAGACTCTTTATTTCAACTTGTCATTGATCGCAGCAAGGATGGTGGATCATCAACGTCATTGGCAGAGTCTTAAGTGGAATCTGTAAAGTAAAACTCTCCCAAGAAGACTAAGTAGAAATCTCCTGCTAAAAAGGCGGCTTCTACTACCAAACAGTAATCTATAAACAACTCCGCTATAGACTTGACTGAAAATGCTGAAGTTCAGAGTACTTCTAAAGGAAAGTAGTCTAGCTCAAAGCAAGTGGCGTAATCCAGTGCCGCGTCGAATGAACTTTGGACTGTCAAGTATGCGCCCTCTTCGATGAAGGACATTATTGGTAATAAGTCCAATGTGGATAGATTGAAGCAGTTTCTGGACAAGTGGCATGGTCAAATTTCTGGCGAACGTGCAGTTTTAATATCGGGCCCTCCTGGAATCGGAAAGACTACAGCTGCACATATAGTGGCTAAAGAGTGTGGTTACGATGTACTGGAGATGAATGCCAGTGATGTCCGTAATAAAGCTCATGTTGACGACATTGTAAGTGAGCTCATTGGCAATTAGTCCATTGTTGGTTATTTCAAAGATGGTGGTGCAGATCGTAAATCTCAAATGAACAAGAAGCATTGTCTTATTATGGATGAATGTGACGGTATGGGTGGTGGTGACAGAGGAGGTATGTAACAGTTGATCTAATTGATTAAGAAGACCAAGATTCCAATTATTTGCATTTGTAATGATAGAATGCATCCGAAAGTGCGTTCTCTGGCCAATTATTGCCTTGATCTCAAATTTATAAGACCAACTGCTCAGATGATACGCTCTCGTATAATGTCTATCGCTTTCAAGGAAGGATTTAAAATTGAAGCTAATGCTGCTGATTAGCTGGTATAAGCTGCTTAGTCTGATATTCGTTAAGTATTAAATACTTTGCAGTCTTGGAGTCTATTGTAGCACTAGTAAATGAACTATGATTAGAGTAAGGCTCTAAGTCAAGCTGTGAAAAAGGATGTTGATATGAATCCTTTTGATATATCTACTCGTCTTCTTAGTGGTGGTACTAGCAAGTAACTGTCGATTGACCAGAAAATGGAGTTGTACTTTGCCGATTACCAACTTGTTCCTCCGTTCATTTAGGAGAATTACATCAAGATAAAGCCTTGGAAGAAGCCAATAGACCAGTCTGTTAGTGATCGTGATTTTGAATGGAAGTATTTGGAATATCTCGCCAGTGCTGCAGATTCTATATCTGCCAGCGATCTCGTGGAGGCGAGACTGTATCGTAATCAAGAGTTTAGTCTACTGCCTACTCATGCAATGTTCTCCACCATCATCCCTGTAACGTTGGCGTAGGGCTCTTTGTCTGAACGCTTGAACTTCCCGTCTATCCTCGGATAGATCAGCAAGACTAACAAGTGCTGGAGATTGCTGAAGGAACTGGCTCTGCATCTCAAATTGAAAATCTCTGGTGACAAGAATGAGGTGAGATAGGACTATATGGCCGTGTTGGTCCGGCGTCTTACTGATCCACTGATAAGAGATGGTGCTGATGCCATACAAGATGTTATCACTCAATTGGATGAATATTATCTGTCCAAAGAGGATTGGGAGGCGATGCTGGAACTGTCTTTAGGCGATTACTAGCAAGATCGAGTCATGAAGAAGATTCCAACCAGTGTAAAATCTGCCTTCACTCGTTAGTACAACAAGTAGTCTCATAATACTCCATTCGCCATCTAGAACATACCTAAAAAGATCAAAAGTACCGGTATGAGTATGAAGGTTGACTTGGAAGAAGTTGCTGATGCAGACTACGCTGAAGAGGAGGAACAGAATCCAGACGGTGGCGATGATGACAATAACGACGGTGACGGTAGTGTTGAGATGGACAAGATGATCAAGCCAAAGAAACCTGCTAATACCAAGAAGTCTGGCGCGAGTTCATCCACACAATCCGTTGCAAAAGGAGGAGCAAAGCGAGCCAACTCTAAATCTGCATCATCTTCCAAAGCGAGTAGTAAAAAGGTTAAGATTTGATACTATTCTGTCTTGGCGATTCTGCTAGTTGTATTTTTTATAATGAAGTGGCTAGGATGATTTTGATATGGTTTTATATATCTATGCAATGCAATCGAAATTGTTAAGAAATGATAAGTAAAGTGGATGATGTAAGTTACTATATTTCTTATCATGAAAAGATTCTCATGCTTGACCTTATCTGAGTCCGTTTCACTTCTAACCTTAGCGTGGGAATATTGCGGCATGAGGCGCAGCAGCTCCATGTGGATGTTTGATCATAAATCTGACACGCCGCCGTGATCAAACACTTTGCTCGCCGCCGTGATCCGCCACAGATTCAGACATTCCCATCATATCACGAAGCGCAAGAAACTTTTGAGTCGGCAGTGGCTTTGTGAGTATATCTGCGAGCATTAGGTCAGTAGGGCAATAGACAACACGTAGATGACCATCTCGCACGCAAGTTCTGATGAAGTGATGACGCACGTCTATATGCTTTGTTCTTGAATGAGTCTTATTACCATTAATAACGGCTATAGCACCTTGATTGTCCTCATGTATCAGTGTAGCGGCGTCCTGTGTCCATCCTATTTCTTGCAGTAATCTTCGCAACCAAATAGCTTCTTAAGCAGAGTTAGATAACGCAATGTACTCGGATTCACAACTAGACAGAGCCACTATATTCTAAAGCTTACTTTGCCAAGATACTGGAGAATTAGCAAGCTTAAACAGATAACCGCCAGTAGACTTCCGACCATCGGTATCTCCTGCCCAGTCCGCGTCAGACCATCCTTAAATCACGGTCCCGTGTTCTCCACCTAACTAAATACCCAACTTACTTGTGCCCTTCAAATATTTACAAATCCTCTTTACAGCAGTCCAATGCTTTTGACCTGGATTAGAAGAAAACTTGCAAACCTTTCCAACAGCGGCTGATATATCAGGACGAGTTGCGCATGCAGTGTACAATAGAGCGCCGACGACTTGTTAATAAGGGATATCTTACATCAACTCTTGCTCTTCTTTCGTCTAAGGGCAGTCCTAGAGTGACAAAGAGACTGTAGAGTCCATCGGCGTTGGTGCTGGTTTCACGAGACTCATCTAATAATCTTCCAACAGTTCAGCAATAAATCTATGCTAATGCAACAATATCGTCTTTGCTTATCTGTCACGCTCGATATGAAGTCCAAGGAAATACGATGCGGGACCGAGGTCAGTAATCTCAATCATGGACGCGATATCTTTCTTCAGCTTTTATGCTTGATCAATCCCCTTAATACCAAGTAGCATATCGTCAACATGCGCCAGTATGAGGGCATCATCTTCTTTTCTGTAGAATAGGCAATGATCAGCCTCTGTAGGAACGAATCCAGGTTATGCTAAACATTGCATAAGGTGATTATACCATTCTGCCGCAGCCTACTTCAATCCATAGAGTGTCTTGAGAAGTTGAAGTTTAACATCGTCTCCGCAGTCGAGTAGGCCACCTTCCGGGACTTCCATATAAATTTCCTCCTTGAGTTCAGGCACAACGAAAGCCTAAACGGCATCAACTTGCTCTATCTCGTAATCAAGAGAGGCACATTTGGATAACATAATTCTGAGTGAGTTCGTTCTTGCTGTAGGTGCATAAGTCTCCTAGTAGTCCACCCCAGAAACTTGTGAATAGCCCTTCGCGACCAATCTAGCCTTGAATTTGTAATCGCCAGCCGCAGTCTTCTTCTTAGTAAATACCCATCGACACTTGATTACACGGTCTCCCTTTTGTCGCTATACCTTCCTCCATGTCTTTCGATTCTCAAGGCCATTAATTTCTTTCATCATAGCCTTGTAATAATGATCCCTGTCAGGTCCTGATAATGCTTCGCGCACACTTTGCGGATTTCTCTGCAACTTTGTAGTGAGTGCTTTAAATTGCTTTCGCACTCTTTTTCCACTGACAATATTAGAAGGATCAACTCTAGACACAATCTCTTTAGGCGCAGATGGAGTACTGTCTGAGACAACAACAACGGTAGATCCAGGTTAGGCATTGTTAGGAGAAGAACTCATTGCAGGCGCAGTTGACTGTGGAGCTTACAGCATGTCAAGATCTTCAGTCGGTTAAGATTAACTTAATGGCAGTATCTGAACTGTGGCCTCTTATGATGAATGATGGTGTACCGGTGGCATAAGGGGAACAGTGAACTCTTGCAGAGTCGTTTCTTGACTTGCCGCTTTAGAGTTTTAGGAGGAGTCATAAGCTAAATCTACACCAAACCTCTTTTCTTTAGGAAATGTAAATGCGTTGGAGGTTATCAACTTTTGGCGCACAATATCATAGAACCGCAATATCGATGTAGACTCAGTATAGCCCATAAAAATGCATTCTACAGCGCGTCGATCCAGCTTGGACCGCTTTTCAACAGGAACGTGAACAAAGGAGTGCTGGCCAAATATTTGCAAGTGACTCGACTTCGGCAACCTACCTGACCATACCTCATAAGGGCTTTTAGACTATGGGTTGGAGCTAGATGGACTAATATTGCTTAGATACACTGCAGCCAGCGCAGCCTGGCCCCAAAACTACTCTGGAAGCTTTGACTCTATCAACATAGTGCGCACTTTATTAAATATAGTCAGATTCTTCCGCTCGCTAACACCATTCTGCTCAGGAGTGTAGGGAACTGTAAGCTCATGCATGATGCCATTGTCCTACAGATATCCTGCGAATTCGTTAGATAAGTATTCCTTGGCGTTGTCCGATCGCAAAGATTGGACTACAACAGGAGTGGCACTCTGATCCAAAGAGAATTGACTCATTTTATGCTCACCAAATGTCGCTGACTATACACAGATTCCTTCATTACGCAGCTTCTAATGCACATATTTAAAACACTTGATAGCCTCAGACCTTCTTTTCATCAAGAAGGCAAGAGTAAATCGCGACTAGTCGTCAGTGAATGTGATGAGATATTGGTTACCATTAATGTCTGCAACTAGCGGGCCACAGATATCTGTGTGCAGACGCGAACCATTTCTGTCTGCTCTATTATCCGTAGGATGCATTGAGGAGCGCTTATTCTTACCAATGATACAAGAGATGCATTCAGAGCAATCCTCAGCTTTAATTTTGCCTATCCCGTGATCGTTGCAAAATTTGACGACATCTTTGACATTAGCATGACCCAGCTTAGAGTGCATATCATCGCATATCTCCTAAGAAGACTAAGAAGTGAGAGAGAGAGCTTGACTGCCAGAATTGGATACAACTCTCCATAAGCCGTCTCGTTTAGACTTTACTCCTCGCCATAAAAGCTCCTTTGGCAGTTCCACGTGGTCTTTGAAACATGACACGGTCTATCCGTCAAATAGAACCTTGTATCCAGAATTGCAGAGCTTTGAAACCGAAAGCAGATTCTCCGATAATGTCGGGCAATACAAGACATTAGTGAGTTCAACACCCTGTTACTTGCTGTTGAAGATAACACTGCCGCGCTTAACGCAAGCCATTGACGCATTCGCTGTACCAACCTAAGTACGAAAGTTAGAGGAGTTAAATAAATTATTTTATGTATTAGTGAAGTGGTCACTTGCTCCGCTATCAATGATCCAGGACTGATCAGCCTTACGCGTCACCAGACTATGTCATTCACCAGCCTTAGAAGCATTCTGCTACCCCTTACAAAATTTACTCCCTTCAGAGTGATTGAATCTCTCCATCCCAGCTGATTTGCACTTCTGGCATACCGGTCTCAAGTGTGGATGACACTTCCAACAATCAGCGCCGCGACATTGGCCTGGATGCTTCGCTAATTTCATGACCTTGGATGCATTGATACAGGCAGCGTCCTCAGTGATGCAGCGCGACATCAGGACGTCACGTTTGACAAGAGCAGCTTCAGTGCCAGCCACAGCACGCACCACTCTCAAATGTTCAGGGAGTCTGCCAAGTAGAACCATTGTCACAAGATCGCTGATTTTGATCAAATCAGAGCCACCATTTGCGTGGATCAAGGAGCGCTCGATAGCCTCCGCAGAGGTAAAACCGTCCTCCACTCGATCGCTGAATTCAAAGGAGAGGAGTTCTCCAAGATATTCGAGGCGACTGGCAACAGTTTGTCTGACAAAGTGCTTACTCAGCTACGTCCACAAATCAGACGCCTTATCGCAATCTATGAACTTGCTTGCAAGGTCCATGGAGATGTTAGCTTCAATGGCGAAGGAGGCCTGATCAGTGTCCATCGGGACTTGCTTCACTTCGTCCCAGGCCTTCAGCAGTTTCAGCAGCACCTTCATTCTCTTTACCCACACAAAGTAATCTGACTATACTTTCAGCATGCACCAGTTGTGAATTCTGATAGACGCGTCGGCGTCTTGAGCAGCCGTAACAGCAGGAGTAGAAGAGGATGTTTAAGCACCAGTCGGCATGATTCAGCAGTGCTGATAACGTGTTAAGAAATGATAAGTAAAGTGGATGATGTAAGTTACTATATTTCTTATCATGAAAAGATTCTCATGCTTGACCTTATCTGAGTCCGTTTCACTTCTAACCTTAGCGTGGGAATATTGCGGCATGAGGCGCAGCAGCTCCATGTGGATGTTTGATCATAAATCTGACAGAAATTAAGGACGATTAAATTCATCTTAATCCTTCTTTTCTTAATTACTATTTTTTAATGAAGTTTGTACCATCTATCGCCAAGTATACGCGTCCTTTGATCATGAGTAAAATATCTGGCCATCAATATTCTCAGTAGCCTAATTAATACAATTTGGCCCTGGTTACGTGTCCGAACTAGAATGAAGCGGATAAGATAGCTCATGAGGTGGTCGCTGATAACTTGGCAGCGTGTGTCAATATTGTTCCCACGGTGAAGAGTGTCTACAAGTGGGAGGGGAAAGTTCACTCAGACAGCGAGTGCCTTTTAGTAATTAAAACTAGAACGGAGCATAATAATCTCCTGCTGGATAAGATTAAAAGTATACATTCGTATTAAGTACCAGAGTTTATAACCATACCTGTAAGCATTAATGTTAAAACTTAGATAAGAATCTGATTAATACTTAGAAAATAAAGTGTAGATCACGGGTGGTTCCGAGCCTTATATAAAGTGGCTATCTGATAACACCAACTAAGATGGTACAAATACTAATAGCGAGAATTGATTGAATTTATATTTGTGGATTATAGATAGAAACCATATTGTCACGATTACCTATGAATCTCCGCCTCTCTTCCCATCATCTCCAAAACTTCAGCTGTTCCATCCAGTACAAGTGGGATCCAATTAACATTTAAAGTACCGTCATCATCACTTGAATCTGCTGAGGCCGTGTTCTAGTTGTAAGTACAAAATGCATCCAATATATTGATGCAGCAGTTATGATGGTGAAATGATGACATATTATGGAGATTATTCTGAAGCAACTACGCAAGTATAATCCTGAGGAGTCGACCATGAGCCATTACAATCACGGTAGCGTCTACCATACGTCGCTACTAATTAGAATCTTACAACGAAATATTAGATGCTGCCTCTGACTTATTCTCCTACTTGACCATCACACTTTTAATAACTTGATAAATCCATTACTAAACTCTGTGTGCAACTTAAAGAGGAGATTCCCCATTAGGTGCACCGGCATTAAAATTACCAGATTACCATTCAGACAACAACCCCGCCATTAGATTTGCGTCTGCCCTCTTCCCATCCCAGTCACCCCAAGATATTTCACGTATAGCTTCAACAGTTGGCTTCTCCAACACTATCCTATTACCATTCTGATTACCACCATCATTATTATTAAATTCATTTTGTATAGCATCGGCTGTTTATTCAGCTCTGAGCATATTGGAGGAGTAGAGATACATCTTGCCATTAAGAGTGCCAGCACTGTAGATGTATTGATTCAAAACTTTGGCCAAAGACGCAGCTTATAATGCTCCAAGATTGTTCAACGGCTAGTTAATACCTGAGCCTTGCAAGACTCGCTCTCTATTAGCCTCAGTCTCACCATGTCGACACAGTATGAATCTGATACGAGATTATTGATGATGAGATTACTTGGTAGTATCGACAGACTGCTGATATGGATGATGATGATGATGATAGAAATCATTGTAAATGGATTACATGTCACCAACGGATTGAGGAAACTCGAACGCCTCAACCGGACGTGGAGACACTTCACTCGCATTACGTGACACTGGAGAATACCGTTATAGCTGCTAAACTTGTACATCAACCACCTAATACTGCCTGTCTTACGTATGACGTACTTATTGCAACTGACCAGATAAATCATCGCCATTCTTCTATCGATATTCATACAGTGTAGAAACCTTGTCAAATATGCCCATATATGCAGTGTTATTGCCAGTCAGCTAGCCATCTATGGGAGAGTCGCCTTACATTCTTTATGGAACCACCGGAGACAGATCCCCACTTCTTGGAGTTACCAAACTCTACGCCAATTCACTAATCATAAATACTATTATTATTATTGTCTATATACTTGGAAATAAATGTCTAAGATTGTATAGTAGTAGTAGAAGGAGGACTATGTCACCAGAACAGAATATTCCTCAACCAAATTTTGATTAGTAAATCACTAAAGAAAGAAGAGATAGACGTAAGAGCTAGTCCAAAGAATTCTAACCAAGATGATGAATACAGAGAAAGCTCTTTAAATAAACTATGACAATCAATCAATGAGAATAAATTATTCTAAACGGGAACAAGAAGGGAAACGTTCTCAAACTGAACTTGCCGAAAGCGAACTGGAAAGAGCAATGATGATGACGACAAACTGTTATTGTTGATGATGGGAAAAAAGAATCTGAAAATCGAGAGAGACGAACACGTCGCCCCGAGATCTGGAAATTTTCTTATAGACGTCGCTCACCCTCATTCCACATGCGCGCTCTTCCCATCTTGGTGGAGCTCATCTGTATAAAAACGCTGTGATTTAAAGCTTGATTTAATGGTGAAATGGAAATTGTTATCTATACACGTCCTCAGTACTAGCTTTCTGTGTCATTTATCCACTGTTAAACAGTCTATATGAAATTGAAGTCCTGCTGCATTCTGAGTATGATACAACGTTCTATATTCACACAATGTTGAAATTTCTCTCTTGATTTTCATCATCATCAATCAACATTAGTGACGAGAACAATTGAAATTTTGATTACCGCAGATCTTGATCAAAACTATAATGAAAAATTAGAAATCTTAACCATTCTGGTTCGGTGGAGTGGTAAGTATTTTATTATTATACTATAGTACAATTTGGTTGATATATAATATTTTTTTGATATCTGTATGTAGAGCTCAGCGTTGGCAGCTTGTTGCACTCACCCGCTGGATCTGTTGAAAGTGAGATTACAAACATCCCATCATCATCTGCCTAAAACTAGTCTGATGCACACTATCAAAGATATAGTGATCAAAGAGTCGCCACTAGCATTATTCAATGGATTATCAGCATCTCTCCTCCGCTAGCTCACTTATTCAACCGCTCGATTTGGAATGTATGAAAAGATCAAATCGTACTATGGATCCGAATTTACATTTTATAAATCACTGTCTGCCGCATGTCTGAGTGGATTCATCGCTGGAATGATCGGATCGCCCGCTGATATTGTCAACATTCGCATGTAGGCTGATGGAAAGTTGCCTGTGGATTAGCGACGGAATTATCGACATGCTCTGGATGGTCTGATGTAGATCATTAGGAGGGAAGGTGTGGTGGCACTGTGGAAAGGCGTCTGGCCTAATTCACTGCGTGCCGTTGCAATGACTGCATCACAACTCACCACCTATGACACTTTTAAGCAGATTCTTATCCGATTTGGATTTGATTCTCATGATACACGGACACATTTTAGTGCTAGTCTTATGGCTGGTCTGGTGGCTACTACAGTGTCCTCACCGATGGACGTGATCAAGACTCGTATAATGAATTCATCGTTTTCATAGTCATTAACATCAACATCAACATCATCATCATCATCAATATCATCGTTGACTAAATAGTAGTCGATACCTGGTGCTAGATCAAGATTAGTACATAGTGCTGCTTCTTAAATGTAATACAATAGTGCTTTGGATGCCATGTTTAAAATAATTCGGCATGAGGGAGTATTAACTCTATTCAAAGGCTGGGTTCCTAGTTATGTTCGGCTTGGTCCTCAGACTATCCTCACATTTATATTCTTAGAATAGATGAAAGAATTATGGAATAGACAATGATTTCTATTAGTATTTACTGTATATTTTTTATTCAATATTAGAGATCTTTTATGCCATAATCGTAAGAATACTATACGCAAATTCAGGACAGATGTACCAAAAGTGATAAGTAGCTCCTTAAATCGCCTCTAATAATCACCAACCAGTTGAGGATTGGTTAATATCAACGTTGCCACTATTGTTAGTAGTATTTTTATCAGACGAAGACCACAAGTTTGAGTATTTCTAAGCATCAGCTCTGTGTCTCTCCACCACTTTCCTCTTAACCACCTCATACTATTAAACTAGCAGCGGGTCTTTAGTTTAACCATCAGTGTATAGAGCTAGAGCCTCTTCAAGATCAGCAAGAGCCAAATCGATGTAATTGGCATCAAAATCGTTATCCACCTACTTCTAGCCTTTATAAGTCTCATCTTCAACTGAAGACACGAATGCCATAGCGCGACGATACAATAACTTGATCTTGTCTTCAGTATTGAATAACCAAGACTGAGGACCATCCAGGAGCATGTCAACATCGTTGATGACCTGGTGATACTTGTAATTCTTTTACATACACAAAATTCGATTCAAGAAACACGATACTCTCAATCTGTTTACTGCACTTGTCCATTCATCGTATTCTTGCTTCATATTCTGAGCATCTACTTGTTATGAACCATCTCGTACCTATTCGTCCAAGTGGAATTCTGCATACCGCATAGCCTTCTCATAAATATTCTGTGCAAATCTATAATGTCCAATCTTGACCTTTTCATTTCCAAGACTTTTCAACTCATTAGCAATGCGGAGACATTACTACTTGTCCGGTACAGATGGATAAGAATCTTCAGGGAAGTAGGCATACGGTTCCTGTCCATTCTTGAATAGCCAGTCATCACTCTGACCAGGGGATAGAACGCCACTATCAGATATCTCCACTTCACTGAAGGGCACACCATTCTTACTCTCAATCGGGAGTTTAGAAAGAGCTATCAGAGTGTGGTGACCTTTAAGAACGCGTCCAAAAATTTTGGGCTTCTAGAATAACTGATCTTCATTAGGCAATACCGGTATCCCACTGGCAGTTGTAATTAATACTTAGGATGTTATGCGATGCGAGTCACGCAACTGCTTCTCTTAGTCCGCCGGTGAAAGTTCTGCATCAGCTTCTCCAGCCTCTCTGGCACGTTGAAGAGCTTTTATCTCCTTCTTACTCATCTGCTTCTCTTGTGGCGGTTATAATGGACAGGCAGCAAGCAGGAACTCGCCGCTCTACCACATCTGTTCTTAATCTGCACACACTTCCAACACATCATCATCCGCATAGAATCCTCCATCCATCAGCGAAACTTTCCCCTTCTTCTTGGCAACGTCGCCCATTATGACCATCTTCTCAGGATCGATATAATGCAACGGTGCTCCTTTGTAATGGAGATTAACATCTTTACCATCAGCGGTTTAAGTTTTCTTTTAATCTACTTTATGCTCTTCTTTATCATCGCCTAAAGATTAATACTATTCTACTTATTAATCAACCATATAGTCACGTCCTAAGCATAATGACTTGAATACTTGACACGTCTTGGACATCATGTCCTCATACAGTTCAAAGACTACACGTCCCTCGCGCCGTCCATCCACCTGAATATCAATGAACGCTCTACTTCTCCCATTCTTAACTTCCTTGCCAAATGGATCTAAATCTAATGGATGACTATTTAGAATAATGTTATTATTACAGGAACTCATATTGTCTCCTATATAACTCCCTCCACTTTATTCAATGGTCTCACACACTTGCTTCTACAGCGAAAGAAGCGCGTCGATTGTTGAGAACAACGATCACTCGAGATCAAAAGAGCGAACGAACTAACTCGAAGCGACCACTTTGAATATCATTCATGTCAAATTACATGTCAAATAAAAGGTACTATGGAAGAGATAAGTATACGCAATAATAACAAAAAAGCTGATGGGATATAACCAGATTATTATAAAGTCTTGAATTGTGTGAGATCAAGTTCTTTAGAGTAGATAAAGGCAGAGTACAAGCATTTGGCTTTGAAATACCACCCAGATAAGAACACCAACGATGAAAGTTAAGAATTTAGTCTTATTCAAGAAGCTTATGTCACCCTGAGCGATAATAAATCTAGACTGGTGTATGATAGATATTTGGATTCAGATTTACTCATACCGTACTCCCTTTGGAAGGAACGGATATAGAACCATGTAAGATTCACTTAGTTATTATACCTGATAAGTATCATATTTAAGTTGTATGCTTTTCCTATATTATATAGTCTAAGTAGCCAACTCATTGGAAAACTGATCGCTCTGAAACAGTTTTAAAAATTGATCAAAACTCTGATCATACAGAGCATAGTAGTTCACTATAGACTAGAGCTGGTTAAAATTAATCTACACCGGCAGACTTGATTACAAAGTTTCGTAATTATGATATTTGAGTGTTCCATATACATGTTAATGCACGTGTTTACTCGATAGAATTGATTAAGGTTCTTAGACTTTGATGGGTGACTCATACTCGTTCTGGTCATGTCGCTCCTCGTTAGTCAAACTTCATCCCTGAATCTTCATAAAGACGCGCAGATTCACAACCTTCTCCCTCTTTTAATTATCGCAATTTTCGTTTGATCAAATTATAGTTACAGCATTTTAAGTGTATAATGACAAGCATGAGATTGAGAGGATCATCTACTGCTAGCTCACGTAAAGCGAGTAGTCGTCGCTCTAAATCTTCTCTGAGAGATGGGGACATGTATAGTGGCGATGAGTCGTCGTCGTCGTCTCAAGATCTACTACTTTCTACATTGAATGACAGCTATGACGAATCGTGTAATAAATCTGGAATAGTGGAGTTGAGTAAGAATATTGTGCAGCGCAGAAGATTTGCGTTCCTGGTCGGTCTTGTCACAGGTGTAATGATCCTCCTGTATGGCGCATCTCACAATGATACCACCTTATCACTAATGCGATAGCATATGCCGTACGCGTTTAGAGGAGCAGAATTTTTCGATAGACTGTCGTAGTTGGTGAAAGAATCTCAGTTTATGGATGAGAATGGCGAATCTTTTGGTCTGAGTAATTGGACGTCCTTGGTGTTGGAGCGCCTGAGACTTGAATCTCTCAGCTTTCAAAGCAATGGAAACGACACTGATTCATCAGCACCTGGTAGATTGCTGGCGGAGCGCGGATTAAAGGCTCACTATCCAGTGTTTATCATCCCGGGCATCGTATCTACTAATCTAGAGTCATGGTCTCGCGGTGGATGCAGCGAGGTGTATTTTCGTCGCAAGATATGGGGAGACATATCGCTGATGACCAATCTATTACTCGATAAGGAATGCTATCTGAACAACTTGCTTCTTCATCCGGTAACTGGCCTTGATCCTGATAATGCCAAAGTGCGCGCTGTGCAAGGCATTGATGCCGCCGACTACTTTGTTCATGGCTACTTTGTATGGTCTCGGATGATCGAGAACTTGGCGTACATTGGTTATGATAGTAACAATCTGCATGTGGCAGCGTACGATTGGCGATTATCATTTCCTAATCTGGAGAAGCGTGATGCATACTTTAGTAAAATGAAGTTGAACATTGAGCTGTCATTGAAGACCACAGGGCGGAAAGCGGTGTTGATATCACACAGCATGGGCGGTTTGGTTGCTCATTATTTTCTGAAATGGGTCGAGAGCAGACATGGTGGCAAAGGGAAGCTCTGGGTGGATAAGCATATTCACGCCCATGTCTCTATTGCCACTCCGTACTTGGGTGTGCCAAAGTCTGTCTCTACCGTTCTATCCGGGGAGATGCGAGATACTGCACAACTCGGATGGTTGATGTCGTCTCTGTTAGAGCGGTTCTTCACCAAGAAAGAGAGATCGGCGATATTTAGAGTTTGGAGTGGCGGTAGCTCTATGCTTCCTAAGGGTGGGAATGCTGTATGGGGTAATCTCACTTGGTCTGCTGAGGATACTGAAGAAATGCAGAGGAATGACTAGAGTTATGGAGCGTTTATGAAGTTTCAGGATAATGAAGATCTTAGATTGGCTTTCAAAGAGTATGGTTTGGGGGAGTTGAGAAACTTCACAATGGATGACACACTCAACTTATTGTTCAAGCACGCTGGACCATTCTATAGAAACAGAATGTCTGCTGATTACTCTCAGGGAATTGCACTCAGTAATTTGGAATCTGAGGAGTATGATCAAGAGAAGTATTTCAGTAATCCGTTGGAAAGCTCTCTTCCTAAGGCGCCTAACATGACAATTTATGACTTTCATGGATACGGAAATGTGGTCGAGAGATCTTACCACTACACATTGACTGAAGACAATTCATAGGCAATTGAAATTTTGTAAAAGTTCATCAGTCAAGATGGAAAATCCTAAACATAGAAAAATTAGAAGCTTACATCCAAAGATGAAGATAGAATTAGAAAAGACCAAGAGCAATAGAGAATTATTATGAGCGACTATGGCTCAAATAAAAGTGTACCAACTGAGGCTCAATAGAAGGTACCCAAAGATTTTTATCTAGATGTTAATGCCAACTCTGAAGATGGATTTGTGAAGAATGGAGTCAGTTGTACTGAAGGTGACGGAACGGTCACGTTGCTATCTCTCGCCTTCATGTCTGTGAATGGTTGGCGTCATGACACTAGATAAAAGTACGGTAAAGTATTCAATCCCCATAAAGTCAAAGTTCTGACACGAGAATATGTTCATGACCCAGTCTCAGTTGTCAAGGATATAAGAGGTGGGCCAAAGACTAGTGAACACGTTGATATTCTTGGTAATCACGAGATGACTACAGATATCTTGAAGATTTGTGCAGCAATGGAAGATGAAGTCACTGAGAGAATTGAGTCTGATATCAGAGAAGTGGCTGACCGCGTAGAACTCTAGGAATTCAAGGATGCGTACTTTCAAAAATGATTTACTCTGCATACATTTTGAAATAAATATTATTAATAGCATACTCTTTAGTGCACAATGCTGTACTCTATGTGTTGTTATATTTTGAAGTTACTTGTTACAGCATGTAGTCATCGCTTTCGAATGACAATTGTAATCACAGTGACCACCCCTTACTTGGCAGAACCTTCCAGATCTGCAATTTTAATCCCATCACATCTGTTATCAATTTTACCGAAACCAATCCTTCTGTGCAGAGAATTTATCAAGATGCCTGTAGTGCTTGATTATTATGGAATTCTGGGTGTCTCTGAGAGGGCGAGTAATAGCGTAATTAAAGATGCCTATAGAAAACTTGCGCTTAAGCATCATCCTGACAAGAATCCCAATGACAATCGAGCTAATCTCAAGTTTCAGTATGTCAACGATGCATATGCTATACTGAGTGATCCTTCGTAGAGAAGAAGACATGATCAAGAAAGAAGGCAATCTGGCGCAACTTTGTTCAACCCAATGTCATCAGAGTCGAAATCGCGATCTCAATATCACCAGCAGGAGGAAGATGAGTATGAGCCTCAAGTGGATGCGGATAATTTGTTTGGCAGTGAATTCGAAGATATGTTACGCAATGAGATGAGAAATGGGAGTGGGAATGGATTTATGTGGTCATTAATAGGAGCATTGTGTGGTCTAGGCTTGGGATTCATCATCTTTAACATTCCAGGCGCGCTCGTCGGTCTGGCTATCGGGCGATATCTTGGTGGGCTTAGAGATACACACGGTCGCAGTGTATTGGAAGTTTTTCAAACTCTGCCACAGAGTGAACGCAGCAAGATTCTGGCCACGTTGGCAAGGAAGCTCTTTAACGGTGTGATGAAATGATTTCTATGTAGTATTAGTAATCTTAATTAATTATTTTCATTTCTGTCTTGAATCTTTGATAAGACTTGAATCCCGACATTTAGACTTTCTAATCAGAACCGTTGATTATACATTATTACAGTAGAATCTTAACATTGAAAGCGGATTATATAAGTATGGCAATCATACTGGATTACTATGGCATATTGGGAGTATCGTCGTCGGCTAGTTAGAAAGAAATAAAAGATGCTTACCGCAAGCTGGCATTAAAGCATCATCCGGATAAGAATACAAAAGATAAAGATGCTAATCGCAAGTTTCAATATGTTAATGAAGCTTATGCCATTTTGAGCGATCAATCACTGAAACAACGGCATGATCAAGATCGCAGAACCTCTGGAGCAAAGTTGTACAATCCACTGTCAGATAAGTAATCTCAAGGATCTGAATATAATTATGAGCCAAAGGTGGATGCAAATAATGTATTTGGAAGTGAATTCGAAGAGATGCTTCGTACTGAACTTGGATCCGGAGATGGGAAAGGTTACGTGTGGTCTGTAGTTGGCGCCGTGTCTGGCCTTGGACTGGGCTTCATTATCTTTAACGTTCCCGGAGCATTGGCGGGATTAGCGATTGGTAGATAACTTGGAAGTATCAGAGATTAGCACGGTCGCAGTGTTGTAGAGGTGTTTCAATCTTTGCCAGAGAGTGAGCGCGTCAAGATTCTGACAGCTCTCGCTCATAAGCTTTTTGATGGCGTTCTCAAGTGAACAAAGACGAGATAGTTGATGGCTTTAATTCACCAATTTTATAGAAACATATATGATAAAACAATAAATCTTTAGAGTATTAGAGCTTCATAATATAATGTAAATCAGAACTAATATCCATAATTTTGGACCAAAATAAATTAAAATATAGCTTTTTTCCTATTTCATTTCACCTTTTCAATCAATTATACAAGTGCAAGTATGGATCAAACTTTTACGGATGAGCAACTCGATTCAAATCTTACAATCCCTTTCACATTGAGTAAGGATAAAGAGGACGGTAAGCTACATTTATTGGTCAGACCGGATGCTAGAAGGCTTCGTCAAAGAGTTTTCAAGACTGGTGCTAAAAATGAGTTTAATAAGTGTGTGCTTACAGGTCCTTCAGGCGCTGGTAAATCTCTTTTGCTTTACCTCAGTGCATTGGATTGCATTAAGAGTCAGAAATGGCTAGTTTTATACATTGCTGACACTAAACGGTTTGATGGTGTTAGTGACGACATTTGTGCTCGAACTATATTAAGAATATTACTCAAATCTAATAAGAATGTCTTCTAAGCATTTGAAGCCGATTGCAAAAATCTTAAAAAGATCAGAGATTTGGCAGTTGAAGCGACTGATGGATCACACGACCCCAAGGCTGCTCTTAGATCAATTCATCAAGAGTTTTTTAGAATATGTGAGCTCCCTGTATTTGTTGGTATTGATCAATGGAATTGTTTACAATCGACTTCTTTGTTTAAGCAGGACATGTTGAAGGGTCTCTTTGGACATTTTTCGAAGTTTACCTTCAGAAAAGGGTATGCCATGCTAGCGGTCTCCTCTTCGTTTAATGTTCAAAAGTCTGAAATGTTTGGGGATTTCGATGGTGGTAGGGGAACAATTCATGTTCCTCTGTATTCGAAGTCTGAATGGGATTTAATTGTCTCGGATTATCGCCAAAGGCAAGTATTTCCACCTTTAAGCGACACTGAATTGTTGGGATTGACTGGTCATGTACCAAGACTTTTGGCTACCGTCAAGCAAAGATTTATTGAAAATGAATTCAGCTGGACTGATCGTGATTATCTATACTTGAGGAAAGCTAATCGAGATTATTTTGCCCATCGCGTCAAGATTGTTATATCTAGAACCAATGAAAAGGACGTTCTAGAATTCTCCTGCCGCGTATGTATCAACAACTATCAATCATCTCATGTTCCGTCGACTTGGATTGATTCTGGTTTATTCGAAGAATTGAGTGATGGTTCTGCAGCCCCTATAGCTCCTGATGTTATCAATGCAATGTATGATATTGTAGCGACTAAATTGGACGTTATAATGCAAACGTTGGCGAAAACTGATGCAAAAGGATATGCTTTTCAGATGTTCATTCAAATGGGTCTGGAAAGAGAGAGATCCTTCCAGTTTCCTGTTGCCCGCTTGAGTTAAACAGTGGATGAAGTGGATCATTCAGAGCATATTGATATGCTTATTTCAGAAAGAATTGTGCAGCAAAGACCACAATTTGGATAAGATATTCCGAAATATCCGGACAATTCAATGATTATCTGCTATAGTCCAAATCACCCAGTAGCAGACGTAGTTGTATATTCTGGAGGGTTCATCAATTTTATTTCTATATCTATTAGTTCGTACAATGTCCACCGTACTAAATTTGGCGATTTGTTTACTGCAAAGGTTGGAAGTACTAGTCATACACCATTATCCTACTATTGTTTGGCTGCTCCTCCCTCGTATAATGCAGGTCGAATAGCTGGTCTCACAAGAATTTCCGACAGTTTAACAAGGATCATTCGCTTCATCTTTATCACCCTGGATACCACTAAACACAATCCAGCAACAATGATGTAATAAGGAGCGGAACACGTTTATCGTATAAATGGCGAAGCGCTGAGGAAATTTGGAGATCCCAGTTCGTTCCTAACAAGTTGAAATTATTCGCATTCAATAAAGATATTTTATTCCAAGAGGGAAATATTGTGATGGTTTACGTGTTCTATTGCCCAGAGGTTCCTACATCGTCTTCAAGTCTTTAAAATTCCTTGTGCTTGTCTATTCATCGAGATCATCTAAGTAGAGGCTTTACCAGCAAAATAGTTTTGAGAGAAGATTTTATTTTAATCTATTTTGGTTACAAATTATAACTAATACTTCATAGTTCCCATACTTTGATCACACAATCATTACCAGCACTGAGGAGTTTCGAACCGCGGAGAGCGACAGTGTTTACGCGCGTCAAGTGTCCTTAAAGCTAGTGTCTTTAATGTGAACCGATAGATGTTGTAAAATTACTAATAACATCTACAGCACAGCCATCTCCAGCAGCCACAAGTCTTTGCGTGGCAGCACATACAGAAAAGTCCAAGAAGCCTTCTTTAGAATCAGAGCTATGAGTTGCAAGAGGATCCAGAGAATCTTAGCTGAGGCGACGTAAATCTTGAACCTTGATCGTCCCATCCAAAGATGAAGATATGAGTAAATGATCCAATTATTGAACTTTAGTCACTGGCATGGTGTGAGCACTAATATCAATTGATTAACGATGAGAAGAGTCTAAACATCTTACATCAAATATCCGAACATGACCATCATGACTACCGCACACCAAAGTACCGTCCGTATTGAACAAAATCGAATTCACACCTTGATACTAGAATGCCAAATCAGAATTATCAAAGGCCATAGCTTTCTTTGAGAGTAGTTATAATCCTACGCCATCAGATAGTGCGGAATTGTTATTAATCTAATAATGAGAATCATACGGACTATACACAGTGTTATGCAGTATCGGGTCATGCTCAGACTGGAGATGAATTGAAGATTTGACAGAGCCAGACTCGAGATCATAAACTTTGATCAGATTATCTGCACCACCTGAAAGTAAAAGATTATTCTACCGGCACACATCGACACATTGCACTGAACCCAGCTGTCTATCAAAGACGTGAATAAGATTATCCTACCGAAGTTTAAGAGACGTAGATTTACCACTTTAAAATACGGGTAGTCGCCACATCTTCAACAGACAATCATCTCCGCCACTAAAGAAAATGTCTCCGCTCATTTTAATACACCTGATGGAGGAATCATGAGCCTAAATTTTACGAATACAATTAAATGAAGCCAAATCGTATACGCGCAGTTCACCATCTTCACCTCCGGATACCATTAAACCTTGAGAATCTTCAAAATCTAGTTGATTGATAGGCCGGCGATGTCCAGATAGAGTCTTTATACAAGTACTAGAATAGTAACTCTTTGTCGGGCCAAGATGATGGCGGTGCTAGCCGGAGGTGTGATCTACAGACTCTAATGATGCATCCGCAGACGTGATACTTTACACAGATTACTCCTGAATAGCATTCATATCAATACTGCACTGAGACCCGTAATCTGCACGGTCAACCACCTGGTGCAACTATTTCTATGCATCCAAAAGCTAAAATTACAACGTTGATATCTTGGAAGACAGAAATGCAATCTTATCCTTCAACAGCTCAGCCTTCATTTCATCTTTACTGTAATGGGAGGCGTAAGAATCTTGATAGTCAAGTGATCCACCATCATTATCGTCCATCTCTACAGGCATATATTCAGGATACATGTGCTAGAATTCAGAATACAAAGTGTGCGATGAGATCGAGGCATTGTCGCCACTTTTAGAGTCCATTATATCAGTTTAATTACGGTAATCCCGCGCACCACCTGTAGAAAGGAGTGTACTTTATGAGCTATTCAAAGAATTACTCTTATCCCGGCGCATTTAAGAATACTCTTACAGGTTTGATTAATGTTACATTGGCATTGGCAGTACTACAAAAAACAATAGGAAAGGGATTTCTCTCTACTTCTTTCATAAACAAAACTAGTCACGCGCGCGTTCCGCGCGCTTTGAATTACAATGGCAAAATATGATTTGAGAATGGTTGTTTTATAAGTATAGGAGTTTATTTCATCAAGTAGTAAAAGTTCGTATTACATCTTGGTAGACTATGTTCTTTGGTGCATCTTCATAACAGACCGTCACATCGTTAGAGGATCTAACTCTGGAGAATGCCACATAGAGTTATCCATGTGCAAATACCTATTGTTATAGGTAGATACCACACTTGGCTAAAGTCTAACCTTGAGCCTTATTAATAGTGGCTGCAAAGGCTAGCCGGACTGGGAATTGGTGACAGACAAACTCAACATTCTCAAATTCAGACACAGTTATACCTATTTTTGGTATGCTTACTATGTCGTCCGTTCGAGACCCGTTGATTATTTAACATTTGATAGAATTTCTATTCAAAGTTAAAACTTTTAGCATAGTACCATTCACCAGCCCGGCATCTATGTTTAAGTTGCGTATCAACATAACTGATACGCCAACTTTCAACATTAATTTAGCCTGAGGAATCCCAGAGTAATCAAGAGCATTGAGCACTTCTGGATCAATATTCAGCGGATTATTGCCAATTATTGAATCTACAGCGTTATACTAATGTTTTGAAACAACTAAACCGTATTTCGCTATAGTGTACATTGTTAAATCATTCCAACATTATATTCATTTCAATTTCAATTCATTAATCACTATCAACCTTGAAGTGCCCAAATTTAACAATGTCATCATTTTTTACGTGAACGCTTAGACACGCGCGTAGTCTCGGTAGATGATTAGCCATCAACGGGAGCCTGATTCTCAACCTCAGGCTCATTAGTATTGGCATTAACGACTGGAGCATCAGTGGATTAGCTGCTTGATTGGGCGCTACTATTATTGAATAACCAAGATGTAGAATCGTCGGATTATAATGAGCCAAGACGTTCAAAGTTACTCTCAGACGCAAGTTTACTTGTCAATACTAATCCTAATGAGCAGTAAGATAAAACAATAGTATCTTTGCCAAGTGATACTAATTACCCACTAACATGTAGCGTACGGTCAGGCTTGATAATGTTTTTTTACAGCAGCGTTGAATAACGTCTTGGGTTGAACTAACAATCAAACTTAATGTCCATGCCACCATAGAGAGAAGCTTTTAACACGACATTCCCTGCAGACACTGATACAATAGTTGATAGCGTTATAATAGAAGCCTTCGGAATGTAATCACCTGGCTAATATTTTGCGCGAGGATACATCTGCTGCGCCACCACCGTTAAAACACCATTGACACATTCCAATTCACCAATAACTTAGTATAGAATTCCTACCTCAGGTTTTACCAAACCTTGGCTCGAAATGTCTTCATAGTCAGATGACGGCCACACTGACACTTGTAAACTTGCATCAGAAGCGGTTTACGTAAATGTCTTGCATTGCAGTATGAGCGGATAGCCTTGCGCGTACGCAGAATTCGACCTGCCTGTTTCAGTCTTTTGGATACTAATTACGCCTACGACACCTACAAATAAATTCATTTTCTTTTACTAATTAAGATAGCTATTGATTTTAACATAAAACAATAATAATTTGAAATTGAAAAAAGAAACAGAACTCAAGTAACAACTTTATATAGTGTACACGCAATTCGCTCTTATGCTATAGCACTTACTTCGCATGATTGGCGCAACTTAACGATATTTAACGGCAACCAATCATGTTTTCACACGATATTGTTTGATACTATTCTTGGTCACACAGCTACTGTTACTATATATAAGTGCGACCCCTATTTATAAAAGCAACAAGTTGTGAATTATATTGAAGACACAAAGCGGAAATGATGAATCGCCGCGTGGAATTTGATTCACCTAAATGAATTAAAATCGGATTTTTGATCACAAGATTGAGATTCAACACGTTTAAATATAGGCGTCTCTATAATGGACAGTACACAGTTCATTTTCTAGACGTGTCTCAGTACTTCATATCAGTGATGATGTCCAATAGAATTACAATCTTTGCCAGAAATAGAATCGATTCAGCTTAAAATAGTATCGACTGATCGATAGAACCGGACAAATTTACTGTACTAGCTTTCTACTTGCTTATTCACAAAAAGTATATACCTAAAAAATCTCAAAATGACGTTACCACTAGAAATAATTCAGTAGATTTCATTGCAGGCCGTAAGTAATGCAGATTACGCGTAAATGAGTTTGACATGCAGCGCAATGCGCCGTTATCTACAATCACCGCTGAGATTGAAACAATTCATGATGGAAAAGTTTGACGGCGACTACGCGTTTGCACTGCTATATGTGATTTAACGATATAATACTCATAATACATTTAAATTGATTTTTGAGTAGTTGTGTATGGATCTGAATGGTGTAAACTGCAAGACGTTGGATGGCACGTTGTTAAGATCTTGTCTAAGTGTCGAAAAGCCTGTTAAAGCTCGGCTGTTGTTACTCCGTGCGATTCATCGGGTGAATGCATAGTGCAATGATGACACTGTCAGTAACAATTTAGATATAGAGCAGTTATCCAGTTGGTCGGGACTATGCTTATACAATTAAAATGCTCATGTATGATTATACCCAAGAGTTATAAAACTGTCATTTACTTCATATATAATCATTTCAAACCATATTTCATTTCATCTTTCAGGCATTCGAAGACTTTGGATCGAACACGCCGTGAAAATTGTAGTTCATAACTGTCCCTAACCAAGCACGCGCAACTTCAGTCATGGATTTCGCATCCAAAATAATTAGGTAACTTTCTGCTTTCTCATGATCCAAAATTACACTTAGAATTACGCCATCATCTTCACTATCGCCTTCAGGATTAGCAATAAAGATTGGCTCTGCTGGAACTCCTCTTCCTTCGGGGCGATAGACGGCAATCACATTGTCACCTCCTGCAATTAAATTCTGAATATCAATCTTGATTATGCAATTAAACAGCTACTCAACATTAATCTTCTAGCCTCCGACTGCGTACACGTAATGTGGTTATCTCTAGTAGAAGGCGTCATTAATTCTGGGAAGTTCAAAGTGATGTTCCAGAGGATAGATTTTGAATGAAGCCTCAGCAATGGCATTAGTACTCTCAGATGCAACATTAGGCAGAGTGATGCGATAAAACTCTGCAACCGTTCTGCTCATATCAGCTTTGCGAGATAAATTTTCCACAGTTAAATCATCATTAACAGCAGAAGACTGATAGCCACATAGATCTATAACAACATCTCCATCCAGATCAAACGCATTAATCGTATGAAATACAAAATACGGATCGGAGCGATAAGTTTTCACAAGTTTGCTGGTACTACGGTCAAACACGTAATACTTTACACCCTATTCAGGTAGCCACTAGAATTCGTCAGACAAATTTTAACTATACAGCATAGCGATTGGATTTTTAACAATGTATGGCTAAAACAAGATCACCAGATACGACTGAGTAAGGGCAAAACTGTGTACGTAGGATAGAGACACGTTACTAACAGTTTCAAACAGGCGGACTTTCCCACTCTTTTCCACAGAGAAAGCTGTCAATTTGTTCACTGCTCCAGCTGATAGTGAGAAATTAAAATACTCGCCAGTCACTGGATCGCTACAGGCATGAGAAGCGCTAAACTATCCATTCAACTGAGGGTGAACTTTGGCGTAGCTCTTTACAGACTGAGAGATCAAAGTGTCTTTGTCCATGACATCATACATGTTCGCATCAGTTGTGATCACCAACTTGTTATCGCCTGACTAAGTGACACCAGGCATTTACGCGTAAGGAACTACATTGATGTTTGGCGGGAACTTGGAAATCTTCAATACACGCTTGAATGCTTGAAAGAACTTGCCATACAGAGTGACGCAAGGATCCGCTGGCTGTTTGCCCCAGAAGATCATCGACTGAGGATCATTCAGAAACGTTTCGCCAACCTTTGCTGCGTTTCCTCTTCTACTGTACTTGACCGTGGCAGTCCCACCATCCACCTCAAATCTGTGAATCAGCTGCAGACCATCGAACCAGTGTGCAAATTGTCTTTACTTTCCAGTAGCTTCATCCCTTAAGACGAATTATCCTGGACCGCTTCTACATTCTAAAATCGGTTTTGTTAGAAGTAAAGTGTGACGATGATGATATCCTTACCTGAACAATACACCTTGAAGCCATTTAGGAATCTGCCCAGACACTTTACATTATGCCGGTTCATGGATCTCCGGATAAGTCTAGAATCCTAGATCCAACTCAAAAGTCATTTATTGTATGAGAATTTTATCAATCTTGATTAGAAATACGCGGCTTGAGTAATCAAACAGATGTTTTTGCTGCGCCTCTCTTTAAGTTTAAAGGGCGATTTTGGCCTCTAGCAGCTATGATTATGCAATGATTTTCCTGGTCCCATTTCGCTTTTGAAGACTGCAAAAAGTTTCTGCGCTGCTCCCTTATCTCCGTCCGATGAATACTACGCCAAGTTCTAAAATGAGAGGCATATGCGTGCTCTCTTACTCAGCTTGCTTGTGGATAAGTTCTAATGTGTCGAAAGTATGAAAGGCTGTTCCCGATGATCAAATGTAAAATCCTGTGAGTAATTCGCTGAGACATATACTCCACTATTGGCTGATTAATCAATGTGCACACATTCAGAGCTGTATGTGATTTGTTACCAAAAGTTATTTCGCGTCTACTGAGCCTAAGCTAACTAATTAAGGCAAAATTGGCCTTTGCTTTCTTTTGTGGATAGTATCTGCCATTAGTGCGATCAAAAATTCTTGGGCTAGTTAAGTTGAAGACTTAATATTGCAATTTTGGTACCCGAGATTCTAAGCAACGGGTTCTTCAAAAGATATTTTGAAGCAATTGGAGAAGAATACCATGCCCTGGTGCTGCGATCAGTTTATCTTGCTGCGCTGGCCGCCAAAATACAAGGTGGTGACTTTCTGGAGGTGGCGAGAAATACATTGCGCCTCAAGATGGAAATGCTGGGGTAGATCAATTAAGACTACCGTCCAGAAATGTCCAATGCTCTGAGAAGAGAGCTTGATGAAGGCGCAATGTCAGATGAGTGAAAAGCCGAACTTTGAAAAATGCCAGAGTCGATAAATATTGTCGGAATGAAGATGGCGATGAGGCCCGACTAGTATAAATAAAGGTTGAAAATCATGAACGAATAGACTTTATTCCACTGATGAACTTGAATTACTATCAGTCTTGTACACTTTTACAACAATATTATAGTATCCACTGTGAAGTACACTGATCTTCCGCTGACCGAAGGCGTTCACTGATGTCAACGCGTCGGCGAACCGCGGTATGATCTCCCCTTTCCAAGGCGTTAACTTAATCGGTGTGAAAATTCTCCACTTATACTCACTGAGCAAGCGATTTGAATTAAAAATTCTGCCTCTACTTTATGCCTACATAGCCCAATCAAGCGAAGATGATGTTACAACTGATACAGGCTTTAATGCGATGGATGATTAAGATTGCAGTGCTTCTAATGACATTCCCTTTTTATGCACCTGTTGCAGCTTTGTATTGGCTCAAGGCTTACGATCCCGTTCTAAAGACTTACCACTTTCCTCACTCTGAATTACTTCTGTATGACTAGATTCGACCACAAAGTTTACATGAAATATTACTTTCCATATATGAATTCAGTCTCGTTATAGCAAAGACTTATTATGCTGTTGGTGACTAATTGCTTTTCTGGTTTGGCAATTTTAATGTGCTGAGACTGGGTGTTGATTACATGAAGTGTTATTATGATTACTGGAATGGGGTTGTTGTCATACGAGAGTACCAAGTGCGTGATGATAAACATGATATACTTCTGGACGTTTATAAATGCGCTTAGTAATAATAGAAGTCTAATGGGTCAAGTAGAGTTCTGATCTTTGTATATGGCGGTGCTTGGTCGTCCGGTACCAAGTCTACATACTTCTAGCTAGGAGTTTAGCTGTGCAAAGCATTGAAACAATACAATGCTGTTATTATTCCATAGTATGACGTGTATCCAAATGTCAGAATAGAATCTATGGTCCGTCAGGTACGTGATTCAATTATATATGTACGTGAAATGTATGGCAGCAGCTGTAAGATTGATTTGATGGCTCACTCTGCTGGTTGTCACATTGCATTATGGTCAATATTGAATTCAAAGGGTAAGTAGCCCAAGTTGCACAATCTCATTCTATTAGCTGGAGTTTATGATATCAATTAGCATTATGACTATGAAAAGAGTCGGCATGTCCATCATTTAAGTGGAATGTGCCGCAGTATGGGATCTACTGAGCAAGGCATGCTCAAATGGTCACTGATCGATAAAGAGACGATTAAAAAGTTGAAGGATGGTCGCGTGAATGAGGTTCATATCTTGCATGGAGATAAAGATCTTACTGTCCCCATGGCGTAAAGTGTTTAAATGGCTGATTTATTATAGTAATGTTCTGTAAAATGTAATCTTATCACGGCCAAATAATTAGATCATTCTGCTGTTGTAATGTCACTAATGTCGCCGCTGTGGAATAGATCATATATGAAGTCTTTTGGCTTTGATGCCCGCGATTACATGCTCTAATATCTATAAACATTCAAATGAATTAAATACTAAACTAAATATTTACCATAGATGTTCATTTTACAAAGCTCAAGATTCAATGGAGAAATCTCAATTCAAGTGAGTCTCTCTCTCACTATTGTTAGAAATCAAATTCAGACCTGAAAAGGGACAGGTCGGCTCCATCAGATGCCAGCTGTACCAAATCGTGTCTGCCCATAAGAGAGAACGTTCTCCTCAATGTTTCCCACATGTTTCCACTCAACTTGATGCTCTTGTAGTCGTTGTGAACATTCAACGCACTCAGAAAGTGCTCGGCAGCTTCTTTATAACAGCCAATGTTCATACAACTGACACCGAGATTGTACCTGGCACGTATGAACTGCGGCTTGATCTCCAGTGCTCGATCGTACGCAGCTATAGCCTCCTCCGACTTTCCACTATTGGCCAGAGTGGCTCCCAATCTATTCCAAAGCAAATAGTCATCTGGTCTCAGTTGTAAAGCCAGGCGGAAGCAATCGATACTCTTGTCAAATTGTCCAGTATTGTAGAACAGAATAGCGAGACCAATCTAAAGCTCCGGATCGAGAGCATTATTCTACTACTTTCTGGCAATCTTTAGGTACGCGTTGGACAAACTATCATACACTTCATATATGGGCAGGTTCGTATCATCCTGCAACAAATCGGGAGCCAGCTATAGTACATCTTGGCGATACTTGTGACTGATCCACTACTTGAGGACACCAAATGCCTAATCATCCAAGCCTTCATTAGTATAAGAAACTGCTAGTGCTAATAGCGCTTGTAGATTACCAGGATCCGCGTTAACGGCCTTCTACAAAGCTACAATTGCAGGGTCCTCCTTCTCATTCTCAGCCTGGACAAGGCCAAGTTGGAGCCATGCATCCGAGTTTTGCAAATCCTTCTACACAGCGGCTTCATACGCCAAAGCAATGGTAGTAAGAGAAGCGGAAGCCTCCTTCTACAAACGCATACCTTCTCCATAAGGATCCTAATGGGTGAGGAATGGATTATCCTACTCAAACACATAATCCATGTCCTTATACTTGTTTGCCATACTACCAAAGGTATCTGTAGCCTGATCCCAATTTGGCTGAGACATTAACGCTTCGCCGTTAGCATTAGCCCAGGCTTAATTGAATCCAAATTCATCATCATAACCATCGGCGAATTGATTATCTTACAGCTTCAAGTCTTGCCACGCACGCTCCAACTGTTCCATCTGATGATCAATCTTTTAAGCTTCCTACCACGTACTCTCCATCTCATCCAACCTCTAATTAATCTCTTACTCTGACCATTACTTCTGACTTCCAGATTACAGGCTCTTTGGATCCAGCGATTGATCCCAGATACGGTCCAATGTCTAAGATATTTGCATCTCTTTTTAGGTCAGCTATTAGGCAGACGGCAGCTGGTAAGAGCTAAATTCATCCACAAAATCAGTAGATCTTGACTGATATAGTGAAGATGGTGCCGGTATTGATGACTAGAAATCGTAATCCCGAAACTATTCAAGATTAACATCCGGATTATCAAATCTCATACCAGCAAATTCCTAATTCCAATCACCAGAAACATTACGCAGCGGCTGCTTACCTTGCAGCTCACCATGTTATTATTACTATTACTACTATTAAGGCTCGGAGGGACTCTGCTTTATGTTAGATTGCTACCAGGCCTAATCAAATTCAGGAGAATACGCGACAGGCTGCTGCTGTGATTACGCAAGACGAGACTTGCGCTACTATGGGAGTTCTCTGTGCAAACCAATCTTATTGAAAGGCTACTTGATCTTGTTCAGTGGATTATTAAATCCAGAGCAATCACCTGCACCACCACTACTACTTCCACTAAGCATTATTTTCTATTTAGAGTCGCTATAAATTCTAAAGAGACTTGCGCGGTAATTTGGTGTTAAAGAAAAGCCGATGACAAAAGGAGAAGTTATTGTACACACATCTTAACAACAGTTGACTAGAGTACCATCCGTAATGTGAGTATGAATCACCAATTAATAATAATTAAATTACTTGACGTCTTATGTATTTAAATTCAATTATTTATAAGATTCTTGCAAATACCAATCCCTTTGCCAGTCAAGAGTCCAATAACAACTTTTCCACCCGAGTGAACAGCTACAGAAGAGCCTTCAATGTCAGAATCGACAGCGTCGTCTCTGAACAAAACAGTGGATTTATACTTGACATTGTAATACAAATCTTCATCTTTATTCTCAAAGATCTACACCACCTGCGACCATGGTTTGAACGAAGCGCCAGGATGAGGCAGCGATCGCAAACCGGGCTGAAGCAGTCTTATCAGCCACGCAGGTAACGTTAATCCTAAAGATCGTGCCATATAATTTATAATTTTAGGATGTCCAGCAACTAGGACGCGTCCACTCTTATCCACAGAGATATTATCTGGACACATACCGACTTGAACGACCGCTTCCGGTTTACTTTCAACAGTCACCTGCCTCTCCTTCTTACCACGGTGAAGTTTGTGAATAGAAACTGAGCCCAGTGATGAAGATGCAATGTACAAATGATCACTGTGAACCAAAATACCGTTAGGATATGGAATACCATCCAACAAGACTGTACAACTCACATCTGACGCGTCAACAGTGGACCAATTGCAGGCGACAACATTGCCAGACGGACGAGACGCAAATTCTTCAAACAATCTCCACCCAAAACTATCAATAGATTGATGATCATTCGTTACCAATATCTATTACGTTGAAAGGAAAATAACATCATTCGGAGTGGTTATTAATTAATGCTGGATTGAGAATCTAAAAGTCAACTTGGCCTGCTTCAAGTCCAAATTGTATACATCAATCACCGAACCATCCAGCTAATGGTTTATCGAGGCGACCTGTAATTATCCTCCATCTGATTACGACTAATGGATATGGATACCATGTAGAACCAACTTATGCGGAGCACCAACCACTTTTACTTGATTCAACACCTCAGTCTACTCATTTACAATTTAATAAGGTCAGCACATCTCAAGCACAAATATAAAGATTACCTTGACATTTAAGAGATAAAAATTGTCAGTAGTCAGACTATCAAATGTAGTACTATTAACATTTCTCTTATTTCTTGGTGGCCACCATAGTTTATGCTGATCCAAGTTGCCGCACGCTAATAGAACGAAATCTTCATTTGCAGGCACTACTTGCATATCCTCACAAGCCTAAATCTAGTCTTTGAACCTCAATTTACAGTTCTCAGTATTCACCAAAGACAGCTCATTAATCACATTCCCTACATTTACTGTAATATAATCGATGATTACAACAATGTAAACATGACTACCTAGTATAAAATCTACCTTTATCAAGAACGTGATACAACTGAGGCCCAAGTATGGCGAGTATTGCGGCTACTACTCCAATAATTACGTAACTCATATCTTTCCGTCAGTCGTTGCTGGATAGAAGAGATTTAGAGTTACGCTGGGAAGATGAGCTACTCAGAGTCTTACAGCAGTAACGAACGAGCGGAACAGCTTGAGGGGAACAGCGAGCGATTGGCCGATCGGCGGCGACAACCTTGAAATACCAGCAACTCTACACGCGCGCATGAAAGTGAAACCAGCTTAGAAGGAGAGAGAGAGATTGCGATCAAACTGCATTTAGTTGCCAACACACTGATCATCAGACAACGCCAGTGACAACACTGACGACATGATGGCTATTAATAACTTGATCATTTCTTTTATGCCCCCAATTTGTTTGAATTCTATCGCATATCAGAGGCATATATACTCTCTAACGAATACATCTATTATATTAATTTGTATCAAGGATGTAAAGACAAGAAGATTTTTATCAGAGTGCAAGTGGTCGGTATAACAACACTAATGATGGACATCGTCGTCTGTCTCCACAAGGCACCGAATATGCCACTAATCCGAATAGCAATCAGAAGATTACTGGACATCAGACTGCCACAGGAGTGTAGATTTACAATGCTATTGGAAAGTCCCCCAGGGAGTAGACTATTGAGGCAATTTAAAATAAGATTCAGAGTAACTCAATGATGCCGCCGGTTAATCAGTAGCCGTTTGAGCCTCTGCGGAAGAAAGCGCCTCTGTTTCAGACCAGATCATTGCCGTCTCCAGGGAAAGGACCCAAATATGAAACATAATACTAGCCGGTCCCGTATGATGGTAATGCCATGAGCTTTAGTGGGAATAGTATTGTTGGTGATGCCGGTGGAGATGGTCTTAGAGATGAAGAAGTTTACATGGTGGTCGAGAATCAAAGCAATCTACCCAGACGCCTGAGTGAGAGAGATGCTCCTCTATCGGCAGCTTCGTCAAAAGACTCTTATGCGGCGTCAATGCTTCTCCAATTTTCAACTTCCACCACGTAGCTGAATGAAGTTGAACCAATTACCACGGGCGGGCCGTAGCGAAGGAGAAGAAAGCGTGCCTCGTCCAAGCATGATTTGATTCTACCTTATCCTCAGCAGCAACCACAATAAACTCCGTTCAGAGTGAGATAATCGTTTTCTGCTGATTAAGCTCAAGCTTCGTATAATGGTGCTGAAAGTCTTATGCTGTCTGATTTGAGATCAAAGCGACTGGGCTTCTCTGATTCCATGCAATCTTTGGTGTTTGCCGCGTCTTTGCCATCTCCTATCAAGAGTCAATTTTAGGATGATTTACAACTGCCGTCACTCAGTCAAGCTTTCCCATTTGAGCCTTATCAAGAGCTGCCGGATAAAGTGGTGTCTAAATACGCGCCTAGCCGCTCAAGAAACACCGCCAGAGTGTCTGTGGATATTGTAACCAAAGAACAGTTTGACAAGATCTAGTCTAATCTCCCTGTGGAGAGAAAATTGCCTCTTGACACTCTCCATAAGGAGGTGGTTGGGATTCCAGGAATCGCTGTGTAGGAGGCCCGAGATGCTAGTGATTTATACTCTCCTAGATTTGTCAGAGATCATGGATCATTGCGTGAAGGACTCTGTCTTCTGTGCGAGTAACCACATTGGCACAAGATTAAAGTTAGTTCTTATTGGTAGCATATGCACTGGACTCATGGAGTGAGCTCGTCATCTAAATCACAAATGCCAAAGCCTGAAGAGACGCGACTGTCAACAAAAGACGGTCGGAAAGAAGGCTTGTGTCCATGTTGTCACAATTGGGTGCTGGTTGAGAGTTACTACAACAACAAGGACCCAAATGATCTTACTGTATGGTGGAAACATATTCAAAAATGCTTGCAGTTAAAAAAGAAATAGAATTGAATTTCGGTACAATACAAGAGTGGGGAAGTTTTGTAATACCATAATCTAGTTTAACAATCTTTTTTATTTCTGTTTACTAGATTAAGAGTTGAAATAATTAACATTATCATTTAAGCAAAATCAAAACCTGTATTTTTAAATTCATCTGCTTTGAAGCTTTAATGCCTGAAAAGTAGATGGAGCAATAAAAGACCAAGAGCGATGATTATCCCCTGCCTGCCGGGTGGCGTAAAGCCGTGAGTTCAGCTCACAATTAGAAAGCATATTTCATTAATGATGTGACTAAGGAGACATCTTGGGTCGATCCGAGAGATGCTCTTTGGAAGCCAAAGACCTGGCAGAAGTGTAAGGGAGACGAAGTACCTTATGGATGGGAGATTGCGTATGATGAAGCTGTTGGTCGCTACTTTATTGACCACTTGAATAAGCGCAACTTGCTTGATGATCCTCGTGATAACAAGCCTAAAGAGTAGCTGAAACAAGTCCAATAACACATCGAATCTGCTACTAGCGTTATTCAGTCTAAGCAAAAGACTTTGAGATTGAAAAAGGATGAACTTGCTAAATTTAAATAGCAAATGATGAAGGAGTAGAATATTGCAAGTAGTGACCCTACTGATGAAGTCATACAACTGCAGAACGATATTGAACAGTCTTCCCAGGCAGTCGATGCCATTAAATAAGTTATTCAGGATTTGGAGTTGGATCAAACAGATCAACTAACTAGATAAAAGTAAATTTTAGAGAAGATTGATTAATTGAAGCAAGACTTGGAAGAGCAAGCGAGAGTTAGAGCCGGCCTCGAGGAGCACCTGACTGAGATGAAGTAGAACTTTGAGCATTCTAAATAGGATGACGCGGCTCTTGAACAAGCAATGGCCTCAGCTACAGAAGTGATCACAGGTACTATACGCATTAAGAAGCAAAAGTAGACACCATCTTCCGAAGCGAATACTTCAACCTAAAGTATGAAATAGTAGACGAGGATTGAGAGAGAGTTTGAGCTGTTGTCGTTGCAGAAGTAACTGCAGATTGAACAAGATGAGATTGCCCGTCTAAAAGAAATAGCTCAGAGAGCAAAGGCTGAAATTGCCAAGGCTCTGGCAATGCCGTATGATCAGCGTCAGGCTGGCAAGAAGCAGCTGTGGATCCAGTTGATGATTGAGAATGCAAACAAGAGTCAAACGATTCGTTTCAATATGAAGTAGAAGTATAACTCGGCCGTTGATGCTGGCGATGTTCTGAACTTTAGAGAGAAGATGCTGTTCTTCACCAGTAATCCTTTACAGAAATGATTACTTATTCGGTGTGTTGGTTGTCTGCGTTAAATTGAACGGAGATTAGGCAGAGGCGTGAACTTGATGAAACTTGTTAACTTGAACTCATATCTTTTGTTTTCTCCTTTACCGTAGTTTTAAAATTTACAGTTTACTTAACTTGGCCACAATACATATAATTTTATTAAGAAGAATGTCCAATCGATTGGTCGAAAGTAGTCCTCTCTAAATAAAGCAAGCCAAATTTCTGGAAGATAGCTAGTCTCTTGCAAGTAGTGCCTCTCCGGAGCAGCGTTCAATCACAGACTTCCACCCGAACGTGAAGGCTCGTCTGTTTCAAGGCGATTCGTCGTTCCGGCGCACAATTGTCGAGTCTAATAAGCATGTGAAACACAACAACACTGTAGATAGTGGTCTTACATGGACATATGGTATTCTGCTACTACTGACTACTTATGTCTACTTTGCAATTAGTATGTACGCTATCGTAATTAGTAAATTCATGCCATACACAGGAAACAAGTTGCTGGACGCAATAAAAGATGACCATTACTACTGCTATTTGGTGCCAATCACGATCCCTGTAACACTGGCAGCAATAGTCATGAACTGGATGGGCATGAAATTCTTCCGACATAATTGATGAATATATGAATTTAAGTTTTAGATTTGTTAATTTGTTAATTTGACTTGAAAGCGGCTTTATGAAGAATTAATATCTTTCTACATGTTACCTTTTGGCGTGTACATAATGCAAACTTACCTACAGTCTCGATTATGACTGGTTGGTCAGGTTGGTCTCGTAATATTGCGCCACGCGCTCGGCTCTTTTTAACCACGATCGATACGCGACAACGGCAGATTGTATTGAAATATCGTTGAGCTGTAATGACTGCAAGTGGGAACGGTATTATCAACGGAGATAACATGCTGAGAATTGTTGGTGATAATGTACAATCTCCTGCGAAAATTACGCAACTGCTATAGAAGGTTAATCATGTCGCATCCGGTCAGATAGAGGATATCAAAGCTTACTATGTGGGCTATTGTCAACTGAGTTAAAGCCAGCTTAACGATACGGATCGCGTCAAGATTACCACATTGTTGACTGGGCGTTCTCTAGTATCATAAGAAGCTGCTTAGTTGTTGGAAGATTAGAAGGATAAGAGCAATGGTAAAATCTTTCATGTTATTCCGAGAACTGGGACAATATCACCATGGTCATCCAAAGCGACCGACATTGTCAAGTACTGTGGGTTGGGTGATGTGATAGGACGCGTAGAACGAGGCAGAGTATACATTATATCTTGCAAGTCACCAGTATCATAGATATAATGGGAGTAAGTAATGGAAGAAATTCATGATAGAATGACTGAGCGTGTCCTTGAGAATGATCAACCTCAAATTGAAGACATTTTCCAACTTTCTGCGGTGCCTGGTGAGTTGTCATCTGTCGATATATTGGGATGCTAATCAGAGCTTGAAGCATAAAGTGTTTTATAGGCAGCTAATGTAAAGTGGGGACTTGCACTGAGTTAGGAAGAGATTACGTACTTGGTCAAGAGTTATCGCGAGATTAACAGGAATCCAACTGATGCAGAGTTGATGATGTTTGGCCAGGTGAATTCCGAGCACTGTAGACACAAGATTTTTAATGGATGTTGGACCATAGATGGCGTGACATAGGATCTTTCTCTTTTTTAAATGATCAAGAACACGTATAAATTGCATCCTTAGAATGTCCTTAGTGCGTATAAGGATAATGCCGCTGTGTTGAAAGGACATTCCGCTCAGTATTTGCAGATCCAATCAGTTAATAAAGAGTATCAGTTGGACGAGTAAGATGTGCATCTATTGTGCAAAGTGGAAACGCATAATCATCCTACAGCGATAAGTCCTTATTAGGGTGCGTCTACTGGCAGCGGTGGTGAAATTAGGGATGAAGCCGCGGTTGGTTGTGGTAGCAGAACCAAAGCCGGTCTCTGTGGATTCACAGTGTCTAATTTGGTGATTCCTGGTTTTGTTCATGACTGGGAGCGTGATGTTGTGGGTAAACCCAAGAAGATTGCCAGTGCTCTGGACATTATGCTACAAGGTCCTTTGGGAGCTGCTGCTTTTAATAATGAGTTTGGAAGACCTTGTTTAACTGGGTATTTCCGGACATTTTGTCAGCAGATTGATGGTTCAGAGGTATTTGGCTACCACAAACCAGTTATGATCGCTGGTGGTATGGGTAATGTTATGCCGCGGAATATAGAGAAGAAGAAAATACCTGCTGGATCTTATTTAGCGGTTTTTGGTGGTCCATGTATGCTCATTGGATTGGGAGGTGGTTCTGCTTCAAGTGCATCTGGTGGATCTGGCTCGGCAGAATTGGACTTCGCCAGTGTTCAACGGGACAATCCAGAGATGTAGAGACGCGCTCAAGAAGTGATTGATGCCTGTGTGTCTATGGGTGATCTTAATCCTATATTGTCACTGCATGATGTTGGTGCTGGTGGTTTGAGCAATGCGTTCCCTGAGCTAGTACACGATAGTGGAATGGGAGCTACTTTCCAGCTGAGAGAAATTCCATGCAATGATCAGTCAATGTCTCCTATGTAGATCTGGTGCAATGAGTCCCAGGAGAGGTTCGTATGTGCCATTGATCGCAATCAGATTGAAGTGTTCAAGTCAATTTGCTAACGTGAACGCTGCCCGTTCGGGATTGCCGGTGTTGCAACATATGAGTAGGAACTCAGACTTGTGGATAGTCTCTCTTCTCAAGTACCTATTGATTTGCCAATGCAATTACTTTTTGGCAAAGCTCCTACTTTAAAGAAGTCTGATAGTACTGTACGCAGGGATTTGCAGCCTATACCTGCCGATTTGGGTAAAGTTGATGTAATAGGTGCTGTCAAGAACGTTCTAAAGGTACCAGCCGTAGCTTCTAAGTAGTTTCTCATCACTATTGGAGATAGATCTGTGACTGGTCTGGTATGTAGAGAGCAAATGGTTGGACCGTGGCAGTGTCCCGTGGCTGATTGTGCTGTTACTGCCACATCTTATGAGACTTTGACGGGCGAGTGTATGGCTATGGGTGAGCGTCCTACTTTAGCTTTGATTAATCCAGCGGCTTCTGCTAGAATGGCCGTATGTGAAAGTTTGACTAATCTCGCTGCGGCTTACATTGGATATCGTGAAGATTATACAACATCTATCAGTGAGATTGCAAGCAAGGATTTCGATACTTAGAGTTGTCTGGGAAGTGTCAGATTATCTGCCAATTGGATGGCTGCCGCTAGTGAACCAGGCCAAGGATAAGCATTATATGAAGCTGTGCACGCGATTGGCATGGAGCTATGTCCGCAGTTGGGAATATGCATTCCAGTAGGTAAAGACTCCATGTCAATGAAGACAACGTGGCGTGATTCTGATGAGCAAGCGGGTATTAAATCTGTCACTTCCCCACTATCTTTGGTAATCACAGCTTATGCTCCTGTGGTTGATGTTCGAAAGACTTTGACTCCTTAATTGCACAGGATTGATCAGTCTCTATTGTATTTCGTAGATTTAGCTGGTGGCAAAATGAGACTAGGTGGATCTAGCTATGCTCAAACTTTAGGCTTAGTGGGAACAGAAGTCCCTGATGTTGAAAATGTCTCTCTGCTGAAGAACTTTTTCCATCTTATGACCTTATCGAGAAACAGCAATTTGATCAAGGCTTATCATGACCGATCTGATGGAGGACTTATCGTTACTTTGATGGAAATGTGTTTTGCTGGCAGAGTTGGAGCTGCTTTAAAATTGGATGTTTCTAGATCAGACTTGTTGCCATTTCTGCTGAATGAAGAGCTGGGCGCTGTGGTTTAAGTTGATGCTAGAGATTAGTCCAAATTACTTGAGTTGCTTGAATAGTGCCAGTTGAGGTCTAATGTGCATTGTATTGGATAAGTTCTTTGTGACTCCATGGAGCTTTCTATTCAATTGAGTGACTCTGTAAATGACGGCGATCTTGTCAAGTTTGACCTGCAAGATTGCTTAAAGCTATGGAGTGAGACATCATACCGAATGCAGGCTCTTAGGGACAATCCTGTTTGTGCGTAGTAAGAATATGATGGAATTTCATTTAAAGTTCCTGGATTGTTTTACAAGTTGACATTCAATCATCTAGTTAATCCTTTGGAAACCTTAAATCTCAGCACTAGACCAAAAGTTGCCATTTTGAGAGAGCAAGGTGTCAATGGACATCGCGAGATGGCGTATGCTTTTATGAGAGCTGGTTTTAGCGCCATTGACGTGCATATGACTGATTTGATTGAGGAGAAAGTTGCATTGGATAATTTTGTCGGTCTTGCAGCGTGTGGTGGATTCAGTTATGGTGATGTGTTGGGCGCCGGCTCCGGATGGGCCAACTGTATTTTGTATCACCAGCAGTTAGTGGATCAGTTTAAGAAATTCTTTTAAAGGAGCGATACGTTCGCCCTTGGTGTTTGTAATGGGTGTCAGATGCTGTCTCAGCTGAAATCTTTATTCTCGAATGATGATACGCTCGGAGCTACTGCAGCAACTAAGAATTAGCTGTTACCTCGTTTCGTTAAGAATAAGAGTGAATAGTTTGAGGCTAGAACATGCATGGTAGAGATTGTGCAGTCAGCGGCTAGTCATATTTGGTTTGATGATATGGTTGGTTCATAGTTGCCGATTGCTGTTGCGCACGGCGAAGGATTAGCCGCATTTGAGTCTAGTGGGAATTACAGTCAGCTGCAGTCTTAGTAGATGGTAGCTTTGAGATATGTGGATGGTTACGGTTAACCAACAGAAAATTATCCACAGAACCCAAATGGAAGTGTAGACGGCGTAACCGGATTTTGCTCTGCTGATGGACGCGTCCTGATCATGATGCCACATCCGGAGCGTGTCATAAGGACTGTAAGCAACTCCTGGTGTCCAGATGAGATGTTGCATTCGTCTGATGATCAAGCAGACGGGCCTTGGCTAAGAATGTTCAGAAACGTGAGAAAATGGGTCGGATGAATTTAATACTCTTTACATTCCTAATTATTTCGGTTTCTACTGCACATTCCTTTTGTTTACATAGAGCTTTGCTAAACGCGCGTCTCTCAACTGAAGCAATCAAAAGTCGGCTCTTCATCAAAGAGAAAAAGTAAGCAAAAATAGGCAAGTTTTATAGAATGCCGCCAGTGATAAAATCTAGTAGAGGGAAATAACGCGTCGATCCTATGGCAAGAGCCGAGTCTTCATTCTTGACTTCGCATAAGCAGAAGAAGGATAGATAAAAGTTTAAGGCTCGTGAGGAGAAGAGATTGGATAAGAGTGTTAGTGTCGTTATCGACCGCAAAAGCTCGCGTAAAATACTGGAGCAAGCCCGCGCGTAAATGGAGGAGTTGGAAGATAATGAGGACCGGTCATTGGATATCAATGCTTTTGATAGATATTCTAGACATCAAGAGTTTAAATCTTTAGATAGCGATGAAGATGATGATGCGTATGGAGACGATTCTGCTGATGAAGAGTTATAAAGCAATTTTAGCGATTTTCACAACTTTGATGAAGATGCCGCTAGTGATATGGGGGATTTATACGGTGAGTATAATGATATTTCTGCTCAAGATAGGGATGCATTGAATCTGTTTATGCCTGATGGTGATGATTTTGATGAAAATGGGGCAGATTTTGAACGTGTTAACCTGTCATCTATCGTCATGAGTAAGTTACGGGAGATGGAGGATAATGAACATGGCTCCCACCCTTAGCAGTATATCCCGCCAAATTTAACTCCCAAAGTTGTTGAAGTTTATGGAAAAGTTGGATTGTTACTGGCACGTTATAGATCCGGAAAGTTGCCCAAGGCTTTTAAGATTATCCCATCACTGGCCAACTGGGAAGATATCTTGTACTTGACAGCGCCAGAGAACTGGAGCCCTGCTGCAGTACTTGCTGCCACCAAGATGTTCTCTTCCAATCTCAAGCCAAAGATGGCTCAGCGGTTCTATAATTTAATCCTCTTGGATCATGTCCGCTCAGACATGGGAAACCGTACTGCTCTGAAAGAAGTTGGTGGCACTGGAAGCAAGAAGGACACTCGTATTATTAATCCGCATCTGTTTGAAGCGTTGAAGAAGGCCTTATACAAACCAGCTGCTTGGTTCAAAGGTATTTTACTGCCGTTGTGTGGTGTCTAATCTAGATTGAATCCTAATGCGGACGCGTCAATGAGCTGCACTTTGCGTGAAGCACTGGTGGTGAGTAGCGTACTGAAAAAGACTAGTGTGCCTCTGCTGCACAGTGCGGCCGCGTTAATGAAATTATCATAGATTGAACGCTACAACGGCGCCAACAGTATATTTATGCGCGTGCTTCTGGATAAAAAGTACGCTCTGCCTTACCGTGTGATTGACTCAATTGTTGAGCACTTTTTGCGTTTCCGTCATGGACCGGGCGATGATTTTGTGAGATCCTCGTACGGTCGCGGTGCCAGAAAGATGGAGAATCCTAACAGTATGCCGGTGATTTGGCATTAGTGTCTGCTCACCTTCTGTCAGAGATATAAGGAAGATATGTCTCCTGAGTAGAAGGAAGCAGTATTGGAGTTGATAAAGGTTCAAAATCATCACTTGATCTCACCTGAAGTTAGGCGCGAACTTGTCAACTCTAGATGCAGAGGTGATGACAATGTCATGGCTGTTTATGGGGACTATCTGTACTGAAGATATACCTCTTTTGATAGAATTGATCATAGAAATAGTAATCTATGATAATATAATTCTATTAATTTTTAGTTACTGGCATTTTAAGATTTAAATTTCTTACCTTGCGCCCGCTCAGTTACAGTCCCCAACAAATTCGATCATTTCGCCTATGACGACTCTTCAAAATATCAATGAGTCAGCACTTCGCACTTATACGATGACAGGTCGGTGTTCCACTCAAATACGCCTCGACTTTCCTATTTTAAACTTGTTTCGAAGTCGCATCCTCTGTCTTCGTTTCAGCCTTGGGCTGTTTCAGCCTGGGATTTAAATTTAGACGAAAATGGCACCAATCCATAACTCCTTAATCCTGAAAGTTATTAAACCCGTTCAATCCGTCGGCTATGGATGCTCGTTCTCGCTCTGTCCTGGTCAATGCTCCGTCTAATGGCTCTCCCTTTAATGAATAAGAGAAAGGCGGTCGCTGAAAATAGCGTTAACCTGCACGTGTCTGGAGTGCCGCGCATTATGGGCCGCGATGCACCTTAAGGAATGGTAACTCTGATGGTTTAAATTAATGGCCGCCTAACTGCCATTGAAAACCGTCTTACTGCCATCGAAAACCGCCTAATAGGAATCGAAGAGCGCGTAACTAGAATCGAAGGGCGTATGGACAACATTGAGTAAGTGTAAGACCAACAAGATCAATCTAATGCTTGAGTATCTCAGGCCAAACCAAGGGAGAGGAAGTCAACTGCTGCAAAGGACCTGGCGTATCCACTTTGCCAGACAACGTCAAGGCTGTCGATTACGCTGAATCTTATGAATTCGCATTTCCTTCCTAATATGTATGAGCTGTCCAGGATATAAAGTATACGTACCCTTCGTTTGCATGCGTGCACAAAAGGTGCTCGATTGTAGATCACAAAATATGCTTAACCTGCGTACTTTGGGTATGAAGTCAGCCTCATGAAACAGGAAGAAATAGTAAAACAGATTCTATAATACGATCTCTTACATAGATGTTCATTACTAAAATGCATTTAAATGATAATAATTTATCAAAGACTCAAGATTTTAATTCAAATCCGTATATCATTCCATGTGGTCGACTTTCTTTAGAATTCAAAACTTCATACCGACCATGTCTATAAGATCGCGCATACTGTCAGAGTTCGTGTAGCTAGTTGAACTCAATCGCACGTCCCGTTTGAATGCTTTGAATGACTAGTACCTTTTCAATCTTATATTGGAACGTAAAAGCGACGTTCTATGGCATTTATGTAGATTTTTTAACGAATTGGGAAGTCATTTTAGAAGCGTTGCTGATGATTCTGATGTTCGCGCCATCATCTTAACCGGTGGTGAGTCGAAGCACTTTACTGCGGGCTTAGATTGTACGATTATTAGATGATTATAGAACAGATTATAACAGATGTGCATCTCTAGAATTAGTGTAGTGACTGATAAAGCATTGTTTGAGATAATCAGTGGAGGTGAATGCACTGGGAGGCGTGGTTTGAGTTTGAGGTCATTGATCGACCGTTGGTAAAAAGCTGTCACTGCTGTCGCATAGTGTTAGAAGCCCGTCATTGCCTGTGTTCACGGTGCTTGCATTGGTGGCGGTGTTGATCTTATTGCAGCGGCTGACTTGCGCTTCTGTACTAAAGACGCGTACTTCTCTGTCAAGGAAGTGGACATTGGATTGGCTGCAGACCTCGGATCCATCCAGAGATTAACTAAAATTATTGGCCATCACGGTAAATTGCGTGAATGGTGTTATACTGGGCGTAATATTAGCAGTGACGAAGCTTTATAATATGGCCTGGTAAATGGTATATACGAGACTAAAGATGAAATGGTAATTTGTTTGTTATTGATTGATGAAACTCGATCACTATTGATCATGTCTTTTATAATAAATAACAAAGATGTGTAGATGAAGCAAGTACAACTTTTGGCGGAGTAGATTGCTGCCAAGTCTCCAATAGCAATCAGGGGAACTAAGGTGTCATTAGAACATGCTTTGGATCATTCTGTTCAGGAGGGGCTGGATTTTATTAAGAACTGGAACATGACCATGTTGCAGTCAGAAGATTTATAAAAGAGCGTCATGTCCGTACTGAATAAGGATACCAATGTTAAATTCTCAAAATTGTGAAGATCTAATCAAGAAATTGCAACAATTAAAACACTGATATATACTGTACTTTCTATTCTTACTAATTTTTTTCAATCATTAGTTGGCGTTCTAGTTTAGCTTTAAAAGAGCTTGATACAAATTAATAGCGGAATCCTGTATATCCTCGCCATCTTGCAGTTGTCCACTGAGATCCTTAACGTTGAGTAGCACTTCAATCATATTCAATTGCTTCCGGGTGAGGACTGTAGAAAAGTCGCCATTAGAGACATCAAAATTCAAGTTGGCCCACGTCAGGATACCTAGTAGCCACTGAGAGTCGAATTATAAAGTGTCCAAATCATTTGCCTGAATGCTCTCCATGATTGCTCTTATTAGAGTTATAGACGTTTGACTTGCCCAAGCATTACGGAAATTGGTCTTGGCCTTCAACCACTCCCTAATCACCTTTTGCAGTAGACTTAGATCAATACCTTATCCTCTGCTGACAAGAGGCAACTAAATCTCCCAAGGCATCTGACTGGGATACTAGAACACTTTTTCCAATTCCTGCAATTAAGAAGCCATAAAATCATAACTTAATCTGTCCACAAACGTGGAGTTTTAAGCAGGTGAATACATGGCGGTCATTAAGATTATAGAGAGCGCACTTTCATTAAATTGCGCGCTACTATTTCCTCCATATTACGACTTCACGTACCCATTCAAATCATTAAAAGCTCTAGTAGCCAGGAACTAAGGTTGTTGTGAGATCTGTGAAGTGGTCCAGTGCTTGAATGTCTCAATAAAACGACCAATGACCTAGGAGTAATGCTATTGGATAATAAGATGAAGCTATATTGCAGGAGCAAGCAACTTTTACGTGGCTGAGCGAACTTTTTAGGCAGTAATATCTGGTGAGTCAGCACTTGCACCAAGACCTTGGGCCAGCGATAGACAAAGATTTACAATGTTAACATTCTTCACAGAGCCATCCGACTGATTCATGAACTGATTAATAGATGTTATCAGTGGGAGAGATGCATTAATAAACGCACGAAATTTTGTAGAATCATCAACAGTTGCATCAACGCCGCCTGGTTACTAAGGATTAGTATCATTGGATTACAATGGCATCTAGAAAATGTTCACAGCATCTAGCTAGGTATTCATCACATCATTCACCGGTTCGCTGTCAGCATTAAAAGGCCCGGCAAAGGTAACTTAATCGAGTAAAAGTGATTACCGACTAGAATTGCGATTAGTATCCTGCTGTGAATGACCATAAAACCACTGAGATTCAAACTACGCGGCGTCCAGCATTTAAGCAGCTGTTTGAAATTCATTAAACTAAAACCCAACATCCCCAGACTTATATTTGCTACCAATGGTAGCCAATGTCGATTGTATATCGCTACTGTATTAAGTATAATCAGCAGCAAAGCTAGTCCAATTAAAAGTTCTTTCAAAGTTAGGCAGACTGCTAGTGTTAAAACGTACCCATTCAGACTATTAACAAACATGAGCAGGACACCCCTCCAACTCCAGTCTAACTTCAAGCACGGATGCAACATCATAGTCAGCAGCCAGAACAATCTCTCCCGATCTAGAACTGGTTGACCATACCACCTTCTTACCCTCGGTACTCACATACCGACTATTCTCTTATCTTCCCAGGCTAACCGCACGCCACTGGCTTTACCTTTTAAAGAAATTGAAAGAGTCCCAGAATCCAGACACAGGTTATTCTTCTTCTCTCAGCATGCAATTCTGGTCATACAGAGCATAAACGTTCACTTTATCACGCTTTCTGTTAGATGAGTGTCTTAATTACAAATTAGTCTGCAATCTAGGTAAAGACACATTATTGCCCGTCTGAGTGATTAACATTGCTGGATAGAAGCGGAGTACTGCTAACTTTTGCGGGGAATTCCCAGTCAGGATAGAGTCCTCATACACTACATTAGCATTGACATTGAATAAAGCATCCTGAAGCCAGCAGCCATTAGAGCGGATATAATTCTATGGGCAGCCTGAACCTTAAAAAAGCACTGAAGAACCAGAAAACGTCACGTTTGCGATAACTTCCTCATCAAAAGGATTCAAGTAATCCACCACTATAGGCAGTGAGTTGCCACATGCACCCACTCGATTTGTCCATGGCTGAGGCACTATACGAGACACGTCGATCTCCGATGGACTTAGCATTGTACTGAGCAACATGGATCTAGTGTTTAGAATCAATTCGCCCTTGTCCTCATTAAACGGTATAAAGGAGCTCAATGTCATATTCAATGGCGTCATCACATGACCGCTAAGAGAAGATAGCACTGGTAGCAGAGATCCGGACCATCGCGTACTACCAGATAGCTGCAGACCACGACTATATGACTTTCCATTTATGGAAGACACTGAGACTACGGATGCATCGCGATGAAAGACATCATTTGAAGATTGGCCAGACTTCATCCTGTCAGTCCAGTCTGGCAGCTGATGGCCTTACAACATATTATTCATCCCAATCCACAGACCACCACCAGCTTCAGCACCTCCAACACAGCCAACGCGAACATGAACATCACTTTTATGAATCCTGCTTCTAGCCTTGTCAGAGAGGAACTGAATACAGCATGATGCCAACTCAAAAGGCTTCAGGTTACCAACAGACTACTGAGTAGAAGGATTATCGACTTTTGTGTTGGTCCAATTTGATATTTGCACTTGAGGCAACTGATTATCAGAACTACTAATAGAATTAACTACAGCCTCATAGTTGGATGGCAAGAATCCTAAAATTGGAGATTACGGAGATAGTTTTCCACAAATAGCCTTTCCAATTGGCAGAGTGAACTTTGACGTAGGCATAGCTTACAGGCGGGGATTAAGAGTAGGCAGAGGATCGTCAGTGTCAATAAAAGTCATGTTTATGAGTCTGATCTTGTCCAGATCAAAGAATGTTCCCACCGCAGTAGAAAATATTGACATTGAACTTACGGCATAGTCGAGTATTTACTTCACATTCCCAAAGTCGCCATAATTCTAGGGATAAATATAAGCATCGACGCCTTGAGTCATTCTACTGGCCAATTGTGAATACAAATACTCTGTTCGGCATCCCTAAATGTTACAATTCTATTCTCTGTACAGGATAGGCAGAACAATAACCAAGGAGATACAACAGAAGAAGATCAATGATATGGCAATCTTCTTTTTACGCGACCAATGGTCCCAGCGATCGATAGTCTGATGTTTAAGTGCAACACTGAGCATACTGGCGCGCCGTCTAACACCTTTCCATGACGCTGCAATGCTGGCTCTGGGAGAGTGAAAGTATTGGGATCTCTGACGCGTACGCTTCTAATAATACCCATCATTATCACCATCATTGTCCATAGATAATGGCGGAGGCAGAGCAATGGAGAAGGTGGTCCGACTCGGATTCTTCCTAGTGAACGCGACTTGAGGACTTACAGGAGGACTCAATGCTTAATGACCATCTTCACTACCAATTGGTCGCTAATATGAGCTGAATGTCCGGGTGCTGCGGGTGCTTAATGCAGACTTGATTTTCTGAGGAGATGGCTACTAACTAGGTGCAGAAGGTCGATTATGCAAATCAATATCTAGTTAGAGTAACTGATCAGACAGCCTATTTCTATTAGATATCATGCTGCTTCTAGCTGCTCTTCTCTACTGCGAGTCTTGAACCGAGTCACTCACATTACTCAAAGAGCGGTCACCTACGTCGCGTTAATCTTCACCGCTTATAGGCTAAGCATTACCATTAGATTCATCCATACTATATATTTGTTTTGTTTTATTCATTCACTATTATAAAAAGTCAATTGAGATGATTTAAAATTGATATAAAGAGGAAAATACAGGCGCACTGTATGTATGCTCTAATTATTGGATTTTGATTAATCAGGGGCACATTGTCATCTGCGCAAACTAGAGTCTCCTTGATCAGTTTTTGTTGTTTGATGTTTATAGTAAGAGGAGCGAAGTGGTGCAGTTTAAATGGCTGATTATAATTATTCTTTTGCACCATGTTGGTAAATGCGTCTTAAATCTACCTCGTTTAGAACTTTCCTTTTGTTTCTCTTCAATCATACCGACCTGCAGATCTTGATACAAGGCTAAATTTCGTGTAATTTTGCTCTTCCTTACTGTGAAAAGATTTGATCCTTCCTAAGAATTACAAAAAAGTTTCATCAGAATAAAAATTATTGTGCAAACATGTACCGTGTAATTGCGTAGAGATGAAATTCAATTCGATGTAGCTCAGGTAAGTGCTGTAAGTATAAGCGAGTGAATTTCACAATGAACGCGTACTCTGAAACGACGAACTTGAAACGTGAAACGCGCTCCTCGCTCGTAGTTGATTCATTCAAGTTTGAACAATCAGCCCTTGGTCGAGTCATCATCTTAAGCCTGCCCAGACGATCATCGCATCATCTATCATCTGGCGATCACTGAATGCTTTATAATACATCATTCAATTTACTTTATCACTCTTATATCAAGAATTATTATTCACAAATACTACCTGATTGTAATTGAATTAAATTGAAATGTTTGAGCAGTTGGTTGTTGATATTTTGAATAGAACGCTTGGTTAGTATATTAGTAATTTGCAGTCTCAGTAGTTATCACTGCAAATCTGGAATGGAAATGTCACTCTGAAGGATTGTAAGATTCGTAGTGACGTGTTCCATCAATTTTAGATTCCTTTGGAGCTGGTGGATGGAGTGGTTGGTGAAATTAAGCTCTCTATTCCATGGAACAATTTGAAGCATAAGCCGGTCATTGTCTCCATAAGCGATGTCCGTCTAGTATGTTAGCCGACTGGAACTGTGGCTCAGAAGGATATTGACGCTGTGAAGAAGGCGATATTGCAGAGGAAATTGGTAGATTTGGCTAATTTGGATCAGGCATACAAGAACATGTTGAGTGCTGCAGGTACTGGAGGTTAGAATGAGTAGGATCAGTCGAAAGGCTCCTCATTTTTCGACAGTCTTGTCTCTAAAATTATTGATAATCTGCAGGTTTCTGTTTAGCGTATTCATTTATAGTTTACAGATGGAGTAAGTACTGCCGTGGTTGCCATTGATGAAGTTTCTGCTAAATCGACTAATGCTCAGTTTGAAGAGTAGTTCATCTCCAATTCTGCTGACGCGGTGTACAAGAAAGTGTTGTTGCAGAATTTGGCGGTGTACTTTGATACACTTGATAATTCTAGTCAGTCTGGTTAGCATCAGTATATTCTCAACCCTGTCAGTATGTCTAGCAAGCTGGTCATAAACAAGAAGAAGATGAGAGATCTAACTGATCCTCGCTATCATGTTGAGTCAGTAGTGGAAAGTATATAGCTATCTCTGGATGAACACTAACATGAGAGTGTGTATTTTATAGTTGATAATTTTAATATGCTGGTTAAGAAGCGCTTATATTTTGATTAACATTATATTCTGTTGGATACAAGTATCAGATCTGCGGCTGCTAGACGCTGGTCTTACGCTATTGAATGTGTGTTATCTGATGTCAAGAATGTTGCATACAAAAGTAGTTGGAATTACATAAAGGAGCGCCGCGATCTGCGATAGAAGTATGTTATTTTGTATCAGAAGAAGCTTGGTTTTGTTGAGTTGTTATCTCAGGAAGATGGCTCCTAGAGCTCTGGTGCTGAGCCAACTTCTCCAACTGCTGGAGGTGAAAGCTCTCGTTATCGTCGCTTGAAGAAGGAATATGATTAGGTGCTGAGTCAACTGGAAGCTATTGATAAAATGTCAGATTTTACCGTGGAAGACATCAGATTCTTTAGAAGATTGGCGATCAAGTATGGTAAAAATGAGCTGAAAAAGTCTGGTAAAGAGCTTGTCGATCCGGTACATTTGATCGAAGAAGCAAGTGGCAAAGGTGGTTCGAAGCAGAAATCTGGTGGGTGGTTGTCTTGGATATGGTCGAGTGGATCTGGTAGTTCGAGCAATGAGGAATTGTCAGAAGAGCATAGGTAGAAATTGTACGATATCATTGATTACAATGAAGAGCAGGATAGTTTGTATGAGAATAGCGATGATGATTTACGTCTGAAGCTGTAATTTAAGATTACCAAAGGTGATGTTATTCTCCTGAATGTTATCAGAGATAAGGACTAAATCTAGATGCCAAAGTTGATTGATGCTTAGTTGTCCTCTATTGATGCGCACGTAGAGCTTTATCCACGATCAATGAATTTCAAGTTGGATTTGAGTAAAATTGAAGCGTCTACGGAGATTGTCGAGTCGAAATTGTAGAGTATCATTAAAGCGTCTGAACGAGAATCTTCTAATGGTAGTCTCTTTAATATAGCTGTTTAAACTATTCCACCGTCTAAAGTTGTCGCCGCTGATCTGGATGTTTAAATGTCTTTATTGCCGCTTGAGATTACTTATATACCAAAGTTTTTGCCTTAGCTGGTTCATTTCTTTGATGCTCCTAAAGACAGTGAGAACGTGATTGGAATGGGTGTGCGCGACAGCTTGAATGCTCAACTGGATGTTATGGGCAAAGGGGCTCTCTCTATAGCAATGTATGGTCACAAGAGTGTCAATCTCAATGTGGATCTCAGTGCGCCTCTCATTAAAATGCCTCTCCAATAATGGTTTAGATGTATTAGCAAAGAATCTGTCAATTAGAAGTTTCATCAGTTCTATGATAAAATTTTGGAATTGCCAGAGTCTGTTGACTTTGTGTTTGATATGGGCCAGATTTGTGTGGAGACTGATATTGTCAGTAAATAGAAGAAGGAAGATCTGATTGCGCGCATTTCTGAGTTGTCTGAGGAAGAGCTAGAGCGGTATATGTACGATAGGTTTGTAGTACATTTGTCGAATATGGCCATTGAGCTTACTGAGTTGGGATTTTAGCCTATTTTGCCAAAGAGTAACATCTCCTTGAATGTGGATCTTTCGATTCTTCCCAAGGCTCTGAATCTGAACAAGGTTAAAGTGTCGGGTGATTTGCCGTCTTTAGAAGTGAACTTTACCTAATAGTACTGGTGGCTTATTATGGCACTTATGTCTGGGGTAGCAGATGATTTCAATTAGTAAGAGAAGAGTGGTGACAATGACGCCATGTCTGACCATAGTCGTATACAAGAGATTTAGACATAGCAGACTGGTATTCTTGATGCTGGACAAGCTTTTACCGAGAGGGCGTTACTGCATGCTGATGGAAATCTGACGGATTCGGACGATATTGCGTCTCTTGATTTGCGATCAGTTGCTGGTTCCGAGGGACACACTGTAAACTTGGCCACTGTGGCTTAAAGTAAATTAGTGAAGATCGATTGCCGTATCCATAGTCTATAGCTGAATGTATTTGAACATGACTCTGGTACTAGATAGTTTAAAAAGATGGCCGATTTGTGTCTTACAGCTGCCGACTTTAGCATGCTTGTTAGGCCTTATGATTTGTCTGCCACGTTATCAGTTGCCGGTATCGTGCTGGTCTCGCGCGCGGACGGCTCAGAAGACGTATATCATAAGCTTATTGATAGCCAGTACTAGGATCTGGGATAGCAAAATGGCGTGGACGTTTAGTAGTAGAATTTGGCCAATATGAAGTTTTAGGTTGTTAACAAGAAACATCCTTAGTTTTTAGAGGATTTTAAAGGTAGAGACATTCATTTGATTGTGGACTTTAATGCTGTTGCTTTGGAAGCTAATGATACGTCCTTAGTGAAAATTTATCAGTATGTGCTGTCAACTTTCATCACTCCTTAGGAGTCGCCAGCTTAGTAGCCTCAGAGTTAGACTAAGGATGATTAGTCTGTCGTTAAACCAAGTGATATGCCTTAAGCGGATGACCAAGCCATGGATATGCAGTTTGAGTTTACAATGAAGTAGCTGTCTTTAACCCTTCGCCAATAGGATTAAAAGTTTGCATTTAGTGCTGTTGAAAATGTTGGAGTCATTGTGTAACTTCCCTCTGATGGTACAATCAGAGTTGACGTTGATGTCGGTAAGATTGTTGCGCGTGATTTGGTACAGAGAACTGAGAATCAAGTGTACTTTGAGTTTGTTCGCACTTTGTCGCAGAAGAGGCTGCTTGAAGTATAGTATGAAACATTCTCGCTTTAGAATGAAAACTATCCTGGCTATGATCAGCGCGTTACTGTTAATGGTGGTTCTCTTCAGATTACATACTTGGAAGACTTCTTTATGCAGTTTATGGGTTTTATAACTAAATTTGGTCAAGATATGGCATTGGTGGCTCGCAATGTTATGTAGCCGCAGTCGATCATTGATCCGTCTTAGATACTAAAGTTGGTGCTTGATGTACATTTGGATACACCTGTCGTGTTGCTACCTAAGTAATTGTCCAAGCCAGATGTTGTTATAGCGTATCTTGGTAATATGAGTCTAAATTCCAAATTGTCTGTAGTTGACTCTAATATATACTGTAACGATTATGTCCTTAATTTGAGTAAGATATCGCTGAAGACTGCAGATTAGTTAAAGGTTGGTGGTAAACGGTAAGAACTATCTGTGCTTGACGATCTGAACGTTGATCTTAAATTTCGACTGCCTCTCAATGACGAAAAGCATGACTTACCTGCTTTCACCTTAGATTTGCAGTCCACTGCGTTAGCTATTCATTTGACTGAAAAGCAGTATGTCTTCTTCTTGGATATGTATCAGATGCTGATGAGCTCCCCTTTGCTTGGTGGCGCCGGATCTTAGAGCTCGGCTTAGAAGACGTTCGTGGAGCGCAAAGTGTCTGATATTGATCTTCAGCATCCTTTTGAATAATTTAAGGGAGCGTTTAAGATTCCGCAATTGTCACTGTAGCTCAAGTTTGAAAATTCTGATGCGTTAGCCACCTTCCAAGTCAACAATATTGGAGTCAATGTTGTTACAAGATCCAATTAAACCATGTCTGTTCTCGTAGATGTGTAACATTTTTATATTCAGGATGGACGTAAAAAGAGTCTGTACTATAGAGATATCATGTTGCCTGCAATAACTGATGAATAGCAGCTGAAGCTGGAGTATTCAACTAATCCCAAGTAGGACGCGCTGTTAATTATTGATGCTAATCGCATCCAGGTGAATGTCAAAATTGGATTTGTGTTTGAATTGTATTAGTACTTGATGGGAGGTTTGTAAAAGTCGCTGGTCATGAAGCCACACAATGAAGTTGTTAGCGATGGCAGTCAGCAAGAGTCTCCACTTGTGGTGTCTGAAAAGGTGGTGTCAACTGCAACTTTATCTTATCGTGTGGATGCCAAGAACACTTAGATTACCTTGTTGAAAGACTCCCAGCAGGCAGACACGAATGCTATTCTGTTGCATGTAGATGAGCTGCTGGTAACTCAAGAGAGTATAATGTCCGTCGTTTTATAAGGAATTTCACTATCGCTTTGTAATATGAGAGATTAAGCTGGGACCGCTGTGGTTGTTCTTGATGATAGTGAAGCCACATTTGTAATGGATAATCGTCCGTCAAAAGGCAAAGCTTAATCTGCCTGGGCGTTGGATATCCCTAGAATAATAGTTCTGCGTGTCTCCTATCATGATCTGTTTGTGTTCTCCTCTATTATTAATAGTGTGATGGAGAAATATAATCAAGTCGTTTAATCCAGTAGTGATACTGTGTAAAAGGGCATGGAAGTTTCAAGTCAAATGAGCTAGAGGGCTGAATCCTTTCTGAGCTAGATTTAGCCGGTGCAGACTGCTGAAAATGATCCGAATGAACGATTCAAGTTTTATCTCAAAGGCTTTCGTGTCATCCTCATTGATGATTTAAGTAATCTCCACCTGCCAATGTTTGATTTGCAAATGAATGAAGTTCTTGGTGAGTTGCAGAACTGGTCCGCTAACTTGGAAGCTAAAGTGAAGACTCCGCTGTTCTTTAATTTCTTCAACATCAAGAATTCTCATTGGGAACCTGTGATTGAGCCTGTGCTCATTAATGGTCTCGTGAAGTTGTAGAAGGATTGCAGCGATATTGTATTTAAAACTGACAAACGGCTGGATATCAATGTGTCGAATTAGCTAATGTAGCAGTGTCTATTTGTTCAGTCGATGTGGGATAAGTAAAAGGTTGAAGGTGATGAAGTTTAACGACAAGCTGATGATCCTTATATTCTGCGCAATGAGACCGGCTTTGATATTGTAGTCTGGTCGGCTAATGCATCTGACGCTCAGTTAATCAATATTTCCGATTAGTGCGAGGTACCGTATAGGTTCGAGAACTGGCGTCAAATGCGTAAGGAGCTTTCTGCTAAGAATCACGATTTGAATATTTAAATCAATGGTCTCGGCTGGGAGACGTTAAAAAATATCTCGATTGATCAGTCTGCCGTTCAACTCTATCCTCTGCAGCCCATGGTGAAAGGTGTATCTTACCAACTGGTGTGTGAAGTGACGCTTAAAGGTAATGTTAAACATGTCATATTTAGATCTGGGCTCACCATCTTGAACAGCACTAATATTGATTTAGAGTTGATGATGACTGCTTTGGATGGTGGTAGTGATAGTGAGCGCGTAATGAAATTATCTGCTGGCTCTAGATGTGCCGTGCCTATTCCATCGATACATGACTCGTAGATTAAAGTCCGACCTAGTAATGAATTCAGTTATGGTTGGAGCGACGTTAGTCTAGACTGGCGAAAGGCTGCTCGTGGTAAATAGTAGTCCTCTGCAGTGAACATTGTCTGCAAAGGTGCTAAGAGCGACGACTTGCCTGACTTTTTTATGGTGGTATCTGCCAAGACTTATGCTTAAACTCGGCAAAATGCGAATGTTTGTTTAATGGAGTACACCATCGAGGCACCTTATGAGCTTGAGAATTTGCTGCCTTATTCCCTCAAGTACAGTCTTTATGATCGCGGCTCTAAGCAGCAGTATAATGGATTTATTGATAAAGGTGAGAGTGCCAGAGTTCATAATATCACCTCTTTGCACACTGTGGGATTGAGACTGTTGATTCCTAGTGCCGGATACAATGAGTCTGAGATTGCAATCATTAACAACCCGGAAGAGAAGTTTGAAGAGCACCACATTACTGTTAGAGATTCTCTTGGTCAAGCATTGAATCTTAAATTGCACTATAATCAACTTAATAGACGTGGTGTTGGCTCGAAGAAAATCACCATATTCTCTCCTTACATCATCCTGAATTCCACTGGATTGTATCTAGATTACAAGGCTAACTCTTTACTGATGTAACGTAAAGTTAGTCCTTGCGTGTCGTAAGATAATGTCGGATTGTAGAATGCTGATAGCATTTAGCCACAGATGTTCAACTTTGCGTCCGGTGAGCACCTTCGTGGTCGTGTTGAGGTGAAGACTATTGATTCGAGCTGGTCAAAGCCGTTTAGTTTGGAGACTGTGGGCGCAGTGAATGAGGTTCACCTTCGGAAGATTGGCTCTGTCGTTCCACTTGGTATGAAAGTGTCGACTGGTACAGGTAAATACTAGATTAGCAAAGTTATATCTTTTACGCCAAGGTTTATAGTTAGAAATTTAATGGATGAGATGCTGGAGTGTAAAGTTTTGAATAGTAAAGACTCAATTATGGTGAACTCGAATGATAAATGCCCAGTGTATGAATTTCCTCAAGATGTGGACAAAATGATATGCTTTAGATTGCCGGAGAGCTATGATCTATGGAGTCCTTATGTGTATTGCAATGTCATGGGCAAGAGCTTTATCAAAGTGTTGAATCATAACACAAAGCACGAGATTCTGCTCTCTGTCAACCTGATCTTGGAGAATGCAACTATTTTCATTGCAGTGTAGAAGGAGAAGGAGTCGTGGCCATATCGCTTTGACAATAATTCCTCGGCAGATGTCATTGTGTATTAGCATAAGACGCGACCAAAGTATCGCATTCCTCACAAATAGAGTATGTTATACACATGGGATGAGCCTGCGATGGCAGACCGATTGCTGCTGATCAATGTCAACAGTTATGAGAAGGAGTTGGTGATCGATGAAATAGGTACCCAGATTCCTATAAAGTATCCGTCTGCTCATGGATTTGGTGTCTTGGGTGTGGATATTGTGTTTGAAGGCAAGACGACGGTTATTAAGCTGTCTGACTGGAAGCAGCCTGGCTCAATTTACAAGATGATTGCTGACGGTTCTTAGAAGGATCAGCAATTTGAAGAAGTTGATGTCTCCGCTCCGATTCGAATGATTATTGAACTGGCTCTACCTGGTCTTGGAATTTCGCTATTGGACAAGCAGTAGAAGGAGCGAGTGTATCTGTCCATGAAAGATTTAAGCCTCGTCTATAAGGATCAGTCTGTGCATGAGAGTCTCGGATTCTCTATAAGTTGGATATAAGCTGACAATCAGGACTATGATGCGGATTTTCCCATTATTTTGTATCCTACCATGATTGGCTAAGAGGATGGTAAGCAGTCTGCTCTTCCTGTCCTGTAAGCTGCTGTAGTAAGAGCTAAGAACAAGAATTATGGATTGGATTATTTCAAATACTTTTCTCTACTACTCCAAGAAATATCTCTGGAATTGAATGAGGCTTTTATCATGTCCATAGTTGATGTGTTCAAGTTTGATGCCGTGGATCTGAATGCTGCCAGTTACATCTATGATCCAATCTAGTTCTATGGCGAGCCTCAGTATTAGGAAGATGGTTAGAAAATGTATTTTGAGGTGATGGAAGTTTAGCCTATCAAGGCCAATATCACGTTTGAGAGATCTCAAGGAAGCTCTTTGGATGTTGAACTTGCTCATTCCCACAATCCTATTCTATTTCTGCTGAATATATTCACAATGACGGTCGGCAATGTTTCTGATGCTGGACTGAAGCTGAACGCTCTCATTTTGGAACATCCTACATTTACGATGGCTTAATTGTTGGAACTGCTTCGTAAGCATTATACTCAGGAGGTTCTGGGATAATTTTACAAACTGATTGGATCCGCCGACTTTTTGGGCAACCCTGTTGGACTGTTCAACTCGATCGGCTCTGGTGTGAAGGACGTGTTCTATGAGCCGTACTTGGGATTTGTCAGTGATCGACCTCAAGATTTTGGTATTGGAATTGCGAAAGGTGCTTCATCGTTTATTAGAAAGACTGTGTACGGATTTAGCGATACCTTTGCCAAAATGTCAAGTAGTGTGAGTAAAGGATTGGCCACGGCTACGATGGATTCCGAGTTTTAAGCGCAGAGAAAAGCATCTCGAGTCCGTAATCGTCCAAGACATGCGATTAAAGGTGCGACTGCTGGAGCTCAGTCCTTTGCAAAGAGCATTTTGTCCGGCGTGACTGGTATCGTAGAGTAACCAATGCGGGGTGCGGAGAAGGAAGGTGCTGGTGGATTTGTCAAAGGATTTGGGAAAGGCATTGTGGGACTTGTTGCAAAACCAGCTGTCGGCCTGTTTGACTTTACCGGTAATCTCACTGAAGGCATTAGGAACTCTGCTAACGTGAAGAATCACGAATTGGAGCGTGTTAGGTACCCTCGATATGTTGGTATTTCTGGCGTGCTGGAAGTTTATGATGGAAGGAAGGCGTACGGTGCTTTTGTATTCCACTCTGCGAGATTTGAGAAGTTTGAAAATGAAGTGTACTTGGCTCATTTGGATGTTCGTAAAGATAACATTGTAGTCATGATTAGCAACTACCGTCTACTTGGACTTCAGCCTGGTGGAAGGTTTACTGTGCAGTGGTAGATGATGCTTAGTGACTCTATTGAAATCTCATCTGCAGCGGGTGGAACTGACGTGCAGATCAAGCGACGAGAGACTAACGAAAATTTGGTCTTGCACTTGCCTGATGAGAGGACATGCAAGTGGCTCATCTCTGAGTGCAAATCAGCTTAGAATGTTTATCGCAGTCAGAATAGAATTTGAATGAAGACATGATATAGTAAATGCAAATATAACTTTGAATTTCATTAGTTTTGTTTGAGATCTATTACATAGGAGGCTGTACAGATTCTTATGGTAGCCTTCATCATCCTAAACGCAATTTAAGTGGTTCATTTAATGATCGCGTTGATACTCTTCCAAAATAAAGCTGACTGTTCCTTTCTATCATTGAATATTTAAGCTTTACTACATATCTCTAAAAAAGCAGTTAGCGAGTAAATTTTAGTGGTTACATGGGTGTTGTAACAGCGAGCTTAGAATGTGGCGCAGCCATAAAAAAAGGCACAAAGAGGTCGATCATCATGAGCTCAAAATGTTTGCCGCTTTTTGATCTCTAATTATCACGAGATCTTCATAAAAAATCATCGCATATTTCAGCTATCTGCTTAATATATTGGTGAAATTCATTATCACTCTGTAAGAATGACTGATAATACGAGTGAAGATTGCAAGCCAAAGCAGACGGCGATCTATAGCTCTAATCAATCAGATGCAGATATCAGCGAATCTACGGCAAACTCGGCTAATCAGCATTTGGCGGATAATCTGCTGCTGATGGAATTTCAACTACTAAATCAGCTAGGACAAGGCGGCAGTAATAATGGTAATAGCGGAGAATAAGTGGACTCCTAGTAGTAGTCTCAATCATCAATCGCGTCCAGTCCTCGCATGTCCACTGTCACCGCTCCAAAGCCCGCCGCTGCTCATAAGAGCCCCTAGCCTAAGCGTGGTCAAGTCCCTATATCTTTCTACCAATCTCATCTGCCAGTGTCTAGCTATAAGTAACACGTAAAGAGTAATGGCAGTGCGCAAGGCAATGTGATTGAGATCCGTACCATTGATACTGGCTCTGGTACTAGGAAGAAGGGCGGTAAGCAGTAGCAGCAGTAAGGTATTTGGAGGAGACGCTATTTAATCGCGTAGAACAAGTTACATCGCTTCAAGAGAGAAGTTTACATCACATGGTAGAAGAGAATTTCGCTGGCGTAGAAGCGTGGATGCCTAGTTGCAGTGATTGTCTTGTTAATGGCTGGTCTTATCTGTGCACTTATCCTTACTCTGCCAAGGTGTAATTTGCTTGGATGTAAACGCGATTTCGTGTATGAGGATATAATGCGTGAATTGCGCCAGCAAAATGGTCAGCAGTCATCCGTGATTCTAGATGCTGATCGTCTTTATCAGTATCCACAGTCAGCTGAGTTGGTGCAACAGGTGTTGTCAGTATCAGATTATGAAGGCAATTAGAATTAGATCCAGTTGCTAGTTCATTCAAATTGGACTAATCACGATCAATCGGTCGTGCCTATTGTATCCAGCTCTTTAGATGTACCAGACTTGCCCAAGGCGGCCAATGTTGGTCCTTTGACTTGCGGTAAACTTGGTCCGTTTAATCAGGTACTTGGCTTCGTTCCAGCTTACACCAGAGATTCCATGCCTTTACAGAGGGGGGATAATATTGATTTGACAGATTTTGATTACAGTACATTGGCCGACTGCTGTGTCTAGTTCTACACTTTGCATAATGGTTGGTATGTCCGCAATAGAGATATCCATGCTCGTATTACTTGCTTTCACTCTGGGCGGAATATAATGTGGAAAGGCGTATCATCTATGAAGTTGAACCATAATTAGACTTTCACTGAGTAAGTCAAGACTGGTTATTAGACTAATACGCGCGACCGTGATCAAGTGTCTATGGTGACAGCGCTGTCAGGTAGTACTCGATTTGAAGATGGTGGATATATGCGTGGCGTGTCTGCATATGGCAAGGTGGATGTTAGTGTAGATGCCGTTGGTAATGCCACTAGATATTTGACGAATGTAAAATCTAAATGGTTATCAGGTGTTGCGTTTATCCATATGGCTATGAACATGAGCAGTGTCTCCACAAACTTGATTACTAATACCTCGACCATGTGGATTAATTTGGACCACACTTAGTTATCTTTATAGACAATTGTGCCAATCTCTGATCTGGATCTAAATGTCGATAGTAATGCTTTGCAGTGGAATCAGAAATCTGTGAATATTCTGATCAGGAATTTGAACTAGTTTGAGGCATTGTCTGATGGCCGTTCCTATATTCCTGTTTAATCTGGTGGATGTCCTCAGAAGTACACTGACACTGGAATATCTTGTGTGAGTGATGCATCAGCCGAGTAATTACAGGTTCGCGTTGAGTAAAAGATGCAAATGGTATAGACTGATCAAGGCTAGAAGTTTTATCCGACTGTGGTGACTAATCTGAAATTTTATACCGAATAAATGAATGGTGAAGGAGGTGTCACTATGCCAGCTAAAAGTATGCCCGTCGTATTGATATTCTAACATGCACTTCTAAATCGTACCGGATTCTGGCACAATAGACTTACCAAGTCTGGTCCATTTGCATTCCTGATGGAGGATGGCTCGTGTCCAAATTATCAAAAGATTAATCCATCATGGGATTTAAGTTTTAAGGAGAGTCCGTGGCGATGGTTGAACGTGAAGACTTAATTTATCAATGATAGGTCAGTGCTGAATCCACAAAGCTAGATAGACATTGATGGAGTCAACTAGCGTGAGATGGTATACTTGACGAGTTGTCGATTGGGAGATATCACACTGGCCATGAATGAGGGTGATTTGGAGGATTTGGAGCCATTGCTACTTAAGGTTGTGTTTCCAAACTGTCCATCATGTCCTCAGTATGACTGGATACGATTGAATCCACCAATGAATTCGCTTGAGAATAGTCTGTGGTCAAAGTAGGCAGACTGGCGCTAGAGTCGCGATGTGGTTGTTCAATCTATGATGTACTTGAGTAATTTGGCGCAGTTCTAGTTTAATCAAGTGAAGGCTGTTAAAGATGCTCTTCCTGGGATGGCTTAAGAGCAGTTTAATGTTGTAGTTGGTAAGCAATCTAGAGCTATGGCTGATACTCATCTGCAGCTGGATGAAAGTAGTAGTTCTTCCGCAGACTCTGCTAGATCTTCATCATACTTGACCAATCTGTTGTTATTATCCACTCCGCTCACAAGTAATAGAATTAAGGACTCACAGTGGAAAGATTCGCCGCGCGGATCTCTGGACCTATTCACATTGGACATATCATCATCTAATCCTGATATTTACTTTTACTTGCAGAGCATAACATCTCAACTAAATGACACGGTGAATAGCATGAGGCAGCTACTGTCATAAAGATCAGGTACTAGTGATATCAGTGTTGCTGATCATTGTGTCCACCTGAGTCGATAGTACTCAGAGTATATTAGTACTTTACGCGGCGATGGTGTTGGTGTATAATTGCTGGGAGATTTGTCTTACGCTGAAATGGTACGCATTGATGGAGTGTCTCATTAATTGTACCAGCTGCTGGTAAATTCCATCTCGCCGTTGAGTGCAATGATGGTTTAGATATTGGAAAAGTTTTTACAGGATACCACAGCTCTGAGATTGCCGCTGATGCCTTGGTCACTTCAGGATTTAATTAACAAGGAGTATAGGGGTCAGTTGAAAAGATCTGGTTGGAATGTGAATTAGCCTACTGTTGGTATGCTTCTGCAACTGATCGCCGCTGAAGACTTCACGTCTGTTATTGATCAGAAGATGAAAGTGTACTCAAATGGGACTGAGGTTGATCGTAGTAGGAGGAATAGATAGTGGAGACATCCTCTAATTATGTTGGTAAGTAATTCCACCACAACGGCCGAGAAGTCTTATACTTACTGCTTTGGTGCACAGTAGGAGTGTTTACCTTATTCTGATGCATCAGCTAGAGTCCGCTCATAGTTATCGGATGTTTAACGCCGTCTGATTTCAACTATGGATCTGTTTAACATCAGTCCTTAGGAGTTACCATATGATGTATCCGATATGGTGGATAGTTTTGAGTATAGATCGAGTTATAATCAATGGATCACTTTCACCTTTGTCAAGATGATGCATCTCACCTCCACCATGTCTATTGAAGATTTGATTATTCATCCGCATTGGCTCCTGAGTATAATAGAGTTGCACCTGGTTGGTGGCGTCAATCAGTTCTCCACCAGATTGTCTTCTAAAGAGTTGGCCAGTGTGAAGTGGTTACTCTCTATGCAGCTGATTAAGACTGAAGAGAGTCACTATTGGCGCGCAGTAGGATCACAGCTTATGGCTGAAGCTGCAGTTTAGTTACTAGAATTTAAAAATTGAATTTAATTACATATTTATCATCTACATAGTGTCTTTGACTATATGTTATCAACTTTTGTCTCATGATAAACTTACTACTACTATAAGTAGTGAAGCGTATTCCACGCGTCATTAGTATATGTCCTGTGATTAAGTCAAGTCAAATAAAATGGTATGAAGTAAAGGTGAGAATCAACTAATATGATAAATGAAATTAGATTAAAGCAAGACCATAATCATAATTACACCACCATACACTACTCGCCTCATAGAGAATGTCAGGTTGATCAACGGTATCTTCTTAGAGACAAAGTGTTACGACGCAGCCAGTTCTGACGACGACCACTGCCAATAACCTTGTTAAAGCGATGACCCTTGCCCAGACCACGACTCTTCTTACCAGCTGCAGTAAGACCACGCTCTTCACGTCTCTTATGCACAGCCTTGCAGATCCAGTTGATGCGAGGATCATTTCTAATGGCGGTGTGAGATGGGTCCACCAAGATGACTTCATAGTACTTATAAGTAGAGTCCTAGTTGATCCAGTAGCTGTTCAACACGCGCAGGTTCATAGCCTTACGAGCGACACGCTGCTCAGCCTTGACACGCAGGGAGCGCTAAGGCTTCAACTGAACAATACCCTGAGTCTTTGGCTTACCGTAGTTGATACCCTTAGCGACCTGACGCTTTCTGCCACCACGGCGAACACGCACGCGATAGATGACGTAACCTTGCTTAGCCTTGTAACCGAGTCTTCTAGCCTTATCTGGACGGGATGGTCTGGATGCACGGTGGATGACGTTCAACTGTCTGTACTCCCAACAACGGACTCTCAGCAAGAATCTCAACACATCGCTCTACTTCTTCTTGTACAATTCTTCAATATACTTATAAGCACCCATCTTGATTCTGATTTATATAAATTTGATATTTCAATGACCTAATCTAATTAAGATAAGATGATGCGATTGAAATGCAAAAATTGATTAGTCGACATTTTCGGTTAAGGTTGATCGAGCGCGCTGATCAATCTGGTGCTTCAAGAGATGATCGCGTCTCACTGATGGAATGAAAAGAGCAGCAGCTTGTATGTTTCAAAAGAGCTTAAACATGCAAGAGCGCATATCACTGTATCATTATATTAACTTAGTCACATCACTCAATTGCCCTTGCTATCATGGAGACTTATATCATGAATCTGCGTCAACTTTGAGTTTGGCTATACAATCACTTGATCATTTTTGTTCTAATATTCCAGTTCCACAATATCGGCAGCATCGGTATCAGCAGGATTGCTACTGGAATCTACAGTTATCAGTATCTCCGGCAACAATATTTTACCAAATACTGTTGACATAAGCTAAAGAGTGCACAGTATATGATCAATACCATGAGATTTCATTGAAAACTATCCCTTGGTTTTACCAACAATCACCCAGCGTTAAGGATTTTAGATAACCTCATACTGTAATTTGATATCTGGTTATTTCTGCGCATCTTTACCACCTTGAGATGTTTACAAGCACTTAATGGCAATCTTCACTGGCGCTAATTATTAAGAGGTAAACATTTAATCACCAAAATCCCATCGATATTAAACTCGGTACGGAGGCAATGATAGTGGAACTCTGAATGACATTTTAGACTAACTATCTTCAGTACCATCAAAGCATACCTTTAAACCTTTCTCAGAAGAAGCGGACTGATATATAAACTTGAGACACGAGAGAAGTTGATCAATGAGAACAGAGGATGGAACGCCAGAATGGTAAGCCTGAGTCAAGTGCTTCTACATCACTTTATACTCAAATGAAGGAGCTCTCAACTAGCGATACATTGCATTCTTCAGCAACTGGTAAGATGTCGGAGAATCATCATTCTACTTCAAAAAGTGAGCCAATCTAAAGGGATGATACGGAGCTGGATGAGACAATGCAAGTCGACGGAATAGAGCTGCCTGATTACAAACCTTTCTATCAAACACTTCCCTCCCAGTAAGAATCCCCGAAATAACGTACAAAGTGAGAAATCGACCGTACTGCAGTAATTATGGGGACATCTTATTGATAGCAGAAGTAACCATATCAAAAAGACTGCAAACTATGACATCCTCTATATGAACACATGTGAATGACACTTGAGTTTCACACTTTAAACCATTCTCAGTTGTAACGATAAATTAGTTGGAATGAATCTAATGACTAAAGAGGGTGATATCAGAGACAGAGTTTCGCCTATCTACAGATTTCCAATTATCAAAATCTACGGTAAGGTTTCTAAAGAACATTGGATGCTCGGTCAGCGATTTAACCTGTACGTTCACTAAGACTTGATCTTTATACAGCATTTTACGTGTTACAGTAACTTCTACAGGTTTTCTGAAATCCATAATCTCCTGGTGCTTGATACTGATCCCTCCGGCCGATAACAGCATTGTCAGAATATCAAAGCCAAACTCTGGCACTGTAACAGGACATCGAATAACAACTTTCGTGTCTCGCTAGATCTATTACTTAACTGACAATTTGCGCCCCTCTTAGAATAGCAATTCTGCTGTACCTTAGCCATCTGTACCGACATTAATATAAGCCTTGGTAAACTCTACAGCAGAATCGGATTGTAATTGCAAATCAAAACCATCAGGCAGTTCACAAAGATTAGAGTCAAGATGAATTACAACATCAAAACAGTCATCGCCGCGGTATTCAGGATAGCCTAATAGGTGCAGATCCT